>WNWK01000732.1:345198-393774 GCA_009830355.1 Cherax destructor | reverse complement strand
CAATTTCTTTGTGTTTTGTCTTCGTTTATTGTCTTTATTTTTCTCGTAGCTGTGACACTGGTCGACAAATTTCTGAAGAATTTTTCACTTCGAAGACAAAAGGTGTTTCCCCGTATTTTTTTTTTTTTTTGAGTACTGACAACCAATATGACCAGATTAACAATGGACTGGCTGAAGCTTCCGAAGAAATGTATTTACACGTTCTTTAATATAGGTATGGAGTATATTAGTAACATACCTGTACAATGAATTCACTTATAGTGGTGCAACCCGACGCTGTCGTCTCATATATTACGCTTGTGGAACCTCTCTTGTTATTGCTGTCAATGATGGGTTCCTTTGACACTGGAAGCGTTTCTTCATGGCTGAGATGTTCCTGTGGAAAGGGGGAAAAAATAGGTGCGAATGGAGAAAATGTATCTTTGAAGGCATTTTGATGGAGGGTTTCTCCTTGTTGCAGTCTTGGAATCAACAGTTTTGTCTCGCTCTTTGGCAGTTCTGAATCTCAGATAACGTCGTTTAACTTATTCTGAGTTATCATGTGAAGCTGAGAGGATGTCAAGTTATGAACACATTCAGAGACTTGTGATGTTGAAGACTCGCAAGTGTCGCAGGTACCCTCCTCCTCCTCCTTCTCTGACTCCATGAAGATTGAGTTCGGGTGCTCAGGAATGGGAAGTCCTTCACCGTCAAGTACCTGGCGTCTACCACAGGTGTATTAAGATGTTGTGCAGTCCCCTTTTTTTCTCTTGAAAACATCTTTTATAACTGGAGAGACCATGCAGAAGTAGCAATTGCTTACATGATCTGTTGGCTCCATCCACACTACTGGCACTCCACTGGCACTCCACTGGCACACCACTGGCACTGCAAAAGTATAGATTTCCTTTTCCGATTCAACCACTGACAAAGGTTTATTTTCGAAGCATCTTGTCTGCAGACCAGCGTTACCTGTCTGGATTTTGTAACTTCTTAGATTTTAAATGTAAAGTTATGCTTTATTTTCTTTCATCCGTCTTTAATGTCTTCAGTTATGGAGTGTGAACGTAGCCACTTTGCGTGTCTTCCTTCCCCAGCCTGAGCATTTTGAGTGGGCCAGCGATACATCGAGGGATCTGACAGTTTTCTTGGACTTTGGTAAGAAGTCTACGTTAATTCTACCCATCTTTATTTCCCGAGCTGTAGAAAGCAGACCTACGTATGTTTGTGGCTCCGCCATTCTGGAAACAGTACTTAATCACTGTCAACTCTTCACCTCCTTGTAGATCCAAGACCTCCAGACAGCTGGCTTCACCTCCTTGTAGATCCGAAACCTCATTACAGCTGGCTTCACCTTGTAGATCCGAGACCTCCATATAGCTGGCTTCACCTCTTTGTAGATCCGAGACTTCCAGACAGCTGGCTTCACCTCCTTGTAGATCCGAGACCCCCAGACAGCCGGCTCTTCACCGCGTCATTCACGGTTCACTCAGACGTATAAGTCGCACTGCCAGCTCCTCCCTGTGTTGACATCCGTTCCTTATTAGATCTCACGTTTTAACGGACCTCAGAATCTCAGTTTTCAGTCTGAGGTGCTTGAATCTTCAACTTCTGTCAACGTGTCTCTTCCAGTGGCTATTCTACATACGTCACTCTGGGCCACAGCGAACATTTGTTGTTACCTCGGGGCTGCACCGGACCTTTCGCAGGAGGAAGCAAGGTTTACTTAGTTCATTTTTTTACCAATTTTTTTTTCCATTGTTTGATTCAGTTAGGATATATTTCAGGTTTGTGTGTTATATCTCTTAGTAAATTTTATAAAAATATTATATTTTTCGTCTCCAAGAGATTTGACAAAGCTCCTGGAGAGCGAAGAGTTGCCGCAATTAAATGTAGCATTAATTGCACCTGTGTTCTTTTACCTATCGCATTGTCGGTAATTCTATATAATGACTCTGATAGTCAGCTCTGATGGCGCATTGATCTTCAGAAATGTGTGTATGGAGGTCTCAGGATTTTTCGCCAACGCATATTTTCTCACAATCGTTGCAAGGGATTGTGTATACCAGTGGATTGAGCTCGTCGGTGGTTTAATTGATGGTAGTGGAAGCGGTGGTGGTTATTTGGAATTCGGGTGCTGGAGAGAATGACGAGATGTGCTTGACAATGGAGCTGTTAGGGAGGACTATATGTCTTCTTTCACGTGAACATAAGACTGGAGGAACACTGCAGAGGCGGTGTTTGGTCCACGTGAGTTGATGTTATGTATGCTGTGTCTGCAATGTATGATAAAGTTGAGGATAATAATGAAGTTGAGAAAACACTTGTTTGATGAGCGAACATTCATTCTTTCTCGAGGAATTCTCTGCTTCAGATACGGAAGATAACGTGGGAAGAAGCTAATGATAACGTCAGGTTTAGTCTTGGTATGGTGGTGAGAGTAGAAGTGGAGGAGATCGCGTTGGTTGGCAGGTTTGCGGCAGATCTTTAAGCGAAGTTCGTGGTCAGCTTGACAGAGCGGAACATTGAGGTAAGGAAGAGTGTGGTCGACTTCTTCTTCGAGCGTAAAGTGGACTGAAGGCTCGACCTGGTTAAGCTGGTGTTGGAGAACAGGTCAGATAAGCCGTCCACGAGTAATATTACTTGTGATGTTATTGTTATTATTATACTGACGACCCACCACCATTGATTGTAAAGTTACTGACGACCCACCACCATTGACTGTAGAGTTACTGACGACCCACCACCATTGACTGTAGAGTTACTGGCGACCCACCACCATTGACTGTAGAGTTACTGACGACCCACCACCATTGACTGTAGAGTTACTGACGACCCACCACCATTGACTGTAGAGTTACTGGCGACCCACCACCATTGACTGTAGAGTTACTGGCGACCACCACCATTGACTGTAGAGTTACTGACGACCCACCACCATTGACTGTAGAGTTACTGACGACCCACCACCATTGACTGTAGAGTTACTGGCGACCCACCACCATTGACTGTAGAGTTACTGGCGACCCACCACCATTGACTGTAGAGTTACTGACGACCCACCACCATTGACTGTAGAGTTACTGACGACCCACCACCATTGACTGTAGAGTTACTGACGACCCACCACCATTGACTGTAGAGTTACTGACGACCCACCACTACTGTCTGTAGTGTTACTGACAACCCACTACTATTGACTGTAGTGTTACTGACGACCCACCACTACTGTCTATAGTGTTACTGACGACCTACTACTATTGACTGTAATGTTACTGACGACCCACCATTACTGTCTGTAGTGTTACTGACGACCCACTACTATTGACTGTAGTGTTACTGACGACCCACCACCACTGTCTGTAGTGTTACTGACGACCCACCACTACTGTCTGTAGTGTTACTGACGACCCACTACCATTGACTGTAGTGTTACTGACAACCCACCACCACTCTCTGTAGTGTTACTGACGACCCACTACCATTGACTGTAGTGTTACTGACGACCCACCACCACTGTCTGTAGTGTTACTGACGACCCACCACTACTAACTGTAGTGTTACTGACGACCAACCACAACTGTCTGTAGTATTACTGACGACCCACCACCACCACTGACTGTAGTGTTACTGAAGACCCACCACCACTGACTGTAGTGTTACTGACAACCCACCACCACTGTCTGTAGTGTTACTGACGACCCACCCCTAATGACTAGTGTCACTGACGACCTACCACCACTGGTTGCCGTGCTTCTGAAGATCCACTACCACTGACTAGTGTTACTGACGACCCACCACAACTGGTCGCCGTGCTTCTGACGACCCACCACCACTGACTATAGTGTTACTGACGACACGCCACAACTCGTTGCCGTGCTTCTGACGACCCACCGCCACTGTCTGTAGAGTTACTGACGACCCACCACAACTGGTTGCCGTGTTTTTGACAACCAACCACTGGTTTCTGTTACTGGCGACCCACCACTACTGACTGTAGTGTTATTGACGACCCACCTCCACTGACTAGTGTTACTGGCGACCCACCACCACTGGCTGTCGTATTTCTGACGACCCACCACTGATTTCTGTTACTGACGACCCACCACCACTGACTGTAGTGTTACTGACGACCCACCACCACTGGATGTCGTTCTTCTGATGACCCACCACTTGCTTCTGTTACTGGCGACCCACCACCACTGACTAGTGTTACTGACGACCCACCACCACTGACTGTCGTGCTACCGACGACCCACCACCACTAACTGTCGTGCTGCTGACGACCCACCACCACTGACTGTCGTGCTGCTGACGATCCACCACCACTGGCTGTCGTGCTGCTGACGACCCACCACCACTGGCTGTTGCGCTACTGACGACCCACCTCCACTGTCTGTAGTGTTACTGACAACCCACTACCACTAGTTGTCGTGTTGCTAACGACCCACTATCACCACTGGCTGTCGTGCTTCTGACGACCCACCGCCACTGACTGTCGTGTTACTAACAACCCATTACCACCACTGGCTGTCGTGTTGCTGACGCCCCACCACCACTGACTGTCGTGTTACTGACGACCCACCACCACTGGCTGTCGTGTTACTGACGACCCACCACCACTGACTGTCGTGTTACTGACGACCCACCACCACTGGCTGTCGTGTTACTGACGACCCACCACCACTGGCTGTCGTGCTACTGACGACCCACCACCACTGGCTGTCGTGCTACTGACGATGCTCTCAACTCTTCAGTAAGTGACGAGGCAGCAAAGGTGAAACTCTCTCTCTCTGCCGCTCCGCTCAGAGAAGGTGCCGGGTAATGACCACACTGAAGTGCCCCAACACACAGCATTAACGTCTCTCAACCAGTGCCATTCCTGCTCACCCGCTTCTCCTTCCCCCTCCCTCCTCCTTTCCCCTCCTTCCTTGCCGCCAGCAGGTAAAAAAAGACGAGCAAAAAAAAAAAAACATGTAGAGCGATATCCTTGTAAGACCAATGCCGCGTCTTGAGACCAGGTCCTGGACCTGCTGGCTGGTATTGTGGCACGCGTCATCTCCCTCAGCAGGGGCGGCAGGGAGGAGGAGGGTATCAGTGCCCGAGCCATCTTGACTCCTGCGTGCGTGTGTGGGTGATCCTTCATAAATTATTCAGTGATGGGGGCCCAATCCAGCCGAGCGTCAAGCCGGGTGTCACCTTCCACACTTACGCCCGCCGCTACACTTGTAGCGGCGGGAAATTAACTTTGGCGCTGGGCCAATCAAAACGAGCATGATACTTCAGCACTCAAGGTCTTGGACCAATGGGGAGGCAGGTCTGGAAGGCAGGCCACACCTCCCTGCTGGTCGGCAGCCAATGACCGCGGGGAAGCAGGGAGCAGATCGAAGCCATTAGTCTTGTGGGCGGGGAAATGGCGGCTCCACTTGAGACTCAAATGCTCGCTTTTTCTCTGCTTCTATCGTCACTCCGCGTTCGGCATCGGAGCAATAAGCGCACTTTTTCACTTGCTCCTCACCTGTTCAATTGGCGCATCTAGTTGACACTACTAGTGCCAACTACCAGTTCCACTGCGCTCATACTGACGTTGAAACTAGAGAAGTTTGACGCTGATAAAGTTTATCATCAGTTTACCGGACTTTGGAAGTGATTATTTGACTTATTAGGCAGAAGTTGGTGAGCGTTATTGGGTGTTGAAGGCCGCAGTAGGTGCCACGTGAGTGCCGGCCCACCTGCCGCTATGAGGTGACTGTGATAGCCTTCTCACCGCCTCGCACTATGTCCTACGAAGTAGCTAGCGTCATCACCCGCGGCAGCCCCGCCGTGGCCTCCAGCAGATCTCCTTCTCCCCTGGGGCGGCGATCTCCGATCTCCATCCTCGGAGACGTCCACAGGACTTCGGCGGCCACTCCCGAGGTCTCCAGCACCAGCCCCAACCCCGCCAGGAGCTCGGACAGCGGCGCCAGTTCTCCCAAGACCTCGTCGCCGCCCTCCCACAAGTCCTTCAGCATCTCCAGCATTCTCAGCCGTGATGACCCGAAGAAGGACTCCGCCTGTGACTCTCCCTTCTCCTTCAGTCAGCAACACGACACTCTCGCTGCCAGGTATGATGCTCAGTATCTTGATAGCCTCACCTCTTGTCGCTTATCTCACCTGACCTCTCTCGACTATCCTCACTCAGCCTTCAGCGGTACTATCCTTTCCCGAAATATTTAGACAGAAAGTACATATATGACCAGAGTTTGGATAGTCCCTATCAGGATGGTAAATAAAACACACTATGTGGATTATGACATTTTATTTATGAGGACGTTTCGCCCGTCCGATAAGGACTTTATTAATTCATGGAGAGAATAACAAAATATTGGTATATTCCCATGGAGAGAGCTAATTAGATCACAAAACAAGAAGGAACACTGGAAAAATAAACACATAAGCAGTATAATGTGATCCTTTATTGACAACGTTTCGCCCACGCAGTGGGCTTTATCGAGTCACAAACAGATATGTTTGTGACTCGATAAAGCTCACTGCGTGGGCGAAACGTTGTCAATAAAAGATCACATTATACTGCTTATGTGTTTATTTTTCCATTGTGTCGGTATTTTATACCATTTATTTACAGGAAGGAACAATGCGGTAGGCCTACAGGCCCATGCTATTCACGTCCACATCCACTCATGTACTTGTCCAGCCTATTTTCTTGTCAAGATACTCAAAGATTTCGCTTCAGTGACCCTACTCGGGAGTTGCACTCATTAAGTAGGCGTATTCCAGCAGCCACACCATTCCCATCACCATACTCTCCCAAGAACTTTAATACTTTTGGCCATCTAAATTTTCCAAGTAGTCCTCACGTATTACCTTCTGTTTAACGTCTTATTCCACTCATTATCTGCCTCAAATTTCTCCGCTTACCTTTCTCATGTGCCGAATTTTAAATCACGTCGCTACAACCGCGTTCTCACCTCTATCGTATCGTTGCATATAGTACAAAATAGTTTGTTTCCTTCAAGATATATTTCGGTAAAAGGACACAAGTGCAACTAATGCGACATTTTATTGTGGCAACGTTTCGCTCTCCAGGAGCTTTGTCAAACTTGACATAGCTCCTGGAGAGCGAAACGTTGCCACAATAAAATGCCACATTAGTTTCACCTGTGTCCTTTGCCCTGACATATCGTCGGTAATTCTACCAACATTAACACGAGATATATTTCATAAGAATCGGATTACGTCGCTGATGCCATTTCGTCGTTAAAGCCATTACGTCATTGACGCCATTACGTCGATGAAACCATTACGCCATTGAAACCATTACGTCGTTGACGTCATTACGTCGATGAAGCCATTACGTCGTTGAAGCCATTACGTCGTTGACGCCATTACGTTGTTGACGCCATTACGTCGTTGAAGCCATTACGTCGTTGACGCCATTACGTCGTTGAAGCCATTACGTCGTTGACGCCATTACGTCGTTGAAGCCGTGCTAATGGCTGCAACGAACTGCTTGTGTTTAGCCATTTCTGAGTGGCAGGACCTGCTCAGTGCTGAGTCAAAGACGTTGAGTAAGACGTTCACTTAACGTTAAAGGTGCAGCAAAAAGTCGTTGGATAAAAACGCTTACTATCTTCCAGCTGTCGTTAACACGACGTTTCGCCTACGCAGCGGGTCACTTTTTTGGGATTGCAATAATTTTGTCAGCGGCCTGACAAATAAGTAAAAGGACACAAATGCAACTAATGTGACATTTTATTGTGGCAACGTTTCGCTCTACAGGAGCTTTCTCAAGCTCCTGGAGAGCGAAACGTTGCCACAATAAAATGTCACATTAGTTGCATTTGTGTCCTTTTACTTAACATATTGTCGGTAATTCTACCAATATTATTACGGCCTGACAAAGCTTCTGGAGAGCGAAACGTTGCCACAGTAAAATGCCGCATTAATTGCACATGTGTCCTTTTTACTTTTTTTGGAATTAGGGAAAAAACCACTGCGTGGGCGAAACGTTGTCAATAAAGGATGTAATTGTGTCTATGTCCTTCACGTCGATATTATTTACCATTTCTCTTCAATGACAAATTTCGAAACTTGTAGTTAATAGATGGTGAGTACATACGCTCACGACACCTTTACTGAAGACGTTTAGGTCTTGGGACCGTAAAGTCTTCAGTAAAGTAATAACGGTAAAATGTTACCTAAAAGAACACTAACATGCCATTTTATTGTGGCAACTTTTCGCTCTCCAGGAGCTTTGTCAAGCTTACGTGACAAGGCTTCCGGAGAGCGAAACGTTGCTGCAATAAAATGTCGCATTAGTTGCACCTGTGTCCCTTTTCACCTGACGTCTTCAATAAAGGAGTCCTGAGCGTAGGTGCTCCTGTTTGTTTTCCTCCCGTTGTTGTTCTTTATTAGCTTGTTACCAAGTAGAGATGAATCCTTACTTCTTCCCACATTAATACTTCGTCTTATTGTCACCTTATTAAAGTTCTTAGGGGACCTTCTTTTTCTTTCTTTTTTTTGTCCGCTGGTTTGTCCTTTCTGGCTAATACCCGGCCTGTACGGCCTCGAGACCTTATCGGTCTCTAGACCAAAGCCTACTCTTGTAGCCTTTGGTCTAGAGGCCACAATATTGCGGTTTTGCGGCATTTTGATGAAAAAACGTTTCGGCCTTGGGTTTAAGGCTTTGGCCCCGAGGTTTTTGAAGGCGGCACGGCTCTAGAACTTTGTAGGCTTCGGCGCTAACACAGTCTGGCATCCCTCTCTGCTGTGGTCTTAGCGCAGACTTGACAGCAATCTATGATCTCGTCAACTAAATAATAGCTTTGGGCTTGGTCGGGTAGACTGGGCTTCTGTAAGCTCCCATATCCGCTAGACCTCACAAGCTACGGGACCAACCACCATCCAGACCGGTAATTAGGTCTGTAAACGCTTATGTCAGGCTGAGATAAAGGTAAATAATGATGTGGATAAGGCCATGGGTTCCCTTTGAGAAGGTGAGAAGAACGTGCCAAGTACGGGGCCGCTAGACCTGCTCTAGCGTTCCTCCATTCTCATGTTCTTAGGGGGGAAAGAATAACAAGAACAAGCTCTGTTATGAGCTCGTTTGTTCAGCCCAGTTCTATCCGCTCCTCTACCACCCTGTGTGAGCATTAGACAACTTCAAATTAAACCTTTACTCTCCCATAATTGAACATAAACTGCACTCTCTCTCTCTCTCTCTCTCTCTCTCTCTCTCTCTCTCTCTCTCTCTCTCTTGTAACTATCGCGTTTATCTGTCACTGAAGAATGAAAGAATTGTTGTGAGTTGTGGTAGTTTGTCCTCCAGGAAACAGCACAAGTGCCTGTTGGCTGGTTGGTAAGCTGGTAGGTAGGCTGGTTGGTTGGTAAGCTGGCTGGTAGGTAGGCTGGTTGGTTGGTAAGCTGGCTGGTAGGTAGGCTGGTTGGCTGGTAGGTTAGGTTTCAAGCCTAGTGACCACCTGAAAACAGTCACTGAGACTGCATGTAAATCCTCCACCGCCCGTCAAAGAACTTTACACTCTCCTATTCTAGTGATTAACTTAAACTCTATGTGTATGTCGAGTGTATGTTTCCATGTGTATGTCGAGTGTATGTTTCCATGTGTATGTCAAGTGTATGTTTCCATGTGTATGTCAAGTGTATGTTTCCATGTGTATGTCAAGTGTATGTTTCATGTTCAAGTGTATTTTTCCCATGTGTCATGTATGTTCATGTTATTCAAGTGTATGTTTCCATGTGTATGTCGAGTGTATGTTTCCATGTGTATGTCAAGTGTATGTTTCCATGTGTATGTCAAGTGTATGTTTCCATGTGTATGTCAAGTGTGTTTCTCGATACATACACCTTTGAAAGTGTCGCCTGACGCCGTCTACACAATACCGTGACTGGAACAAAGCATCAACACCCCACACACAGGAGAGATAAAAAGAGGTTAAGACGACGTTTCGGTCCTTCTAGGACCATTCGCATTTCGCACTGCATAATTATTCTCGCTGGTAGAATTAGTCGACGCGACCGCCGGTGAGGAATTAACTAACCAAACGGAACCAAGTCAGCGCAAAAACCGAACCTCCTTAACATGCGTAAGAAACTCTTCTTATCTTAGAAGAAAGTCTCCACTTCCGCTCACTTTTGTTTTGGTCGACTTTAATGAAAAATAAGAAATAGAATTTATCGCCCTGTTTCCTTGTTTTGACGGTACTGAGCTAGGTTTTGATCTAGGGTTTTTAACTGAGTTTATCTAGGTTTATAACCGTGTTTATCTAGGTTTATAACCGTGTTTATCTAGGTTTATAACCGTATTTATCTAGGTTTATAACCGTGTTTATCTAGGTTTATAACCGTGTTTATCTAGGTTTATAACCGTGTTTATCTAGGTTTATAACCGTATTTATCTAGGTTTATAACCGTGTTTATCTAGGTTTATAACCGTGTTTATCTAGGTTTATAACCGTGTTTATCTAGGTTTATAACCGTGTTTATCTAGGTTTATAACCGTGTTTATCTAGGTTTATAACCGTGTCATCTAGGTTTATAACCGTGTTTATCTAGGTTTATAACCGTGTTATCTAGGTTGATAACAGTGTTTATCTAGGTTATATTCATACTTGTGTAGATTTTTAATCGTGTTTATCTATGATTTTAACTGTTTATCTAGGTTTTAACGGTGTTTATCTGTTTTAACTATTTATGTAGGTTTTATGAGTGTTTATCTAGGTTTTAACTATCTATGTAGTATTTATCTAAGGTTTTATCTAAGTTTTAACCATGTTTATCTAGGTTTTATCCGTGTTCATTTAGATTTTAACTGTGCTTATGTAAATTTTAACGTTTAATCTAAGTTTTAACGGTGTTTTTCTAGGTTTTAACTGTTTATCTAGGTTTATCTAGTTATCTTTATCATAATAAATCGGTGTAAAAAAACTTTAGAACCTAATTATTTTTTAAACCTTCCAGTTTTATTATTAATAAAAATTCGAACAGTTGTAGGTTTAGTTTTAATTATTAAAATTCGAACATTGGTAGGCCTTGTTTTTTTGTTCTATTAATTAAAATTCGAACACTGGTAGGCCTTGTTTTTTTGTTTTATTAATTAAAATTCGAACACTGGTAGGCCTTGTTTTTTGTTTCATTAATTAAAATTCGAACACTGGTAGGCCTTGTTTTTTGTTTCATTAATTAAAATTCAAACATTGGTAGGTCTTGTGTTTTTGTTTTATTAATTAAAATTCGAGTATTCGTAGGCTTAGCATTATTAGCGAAAATTCGCACATTCGTAGGCTTTGCTCTACCGATGTTTCGCCCAACAGCGCCAATAAAAGACAACAAGCCCATGGCAGTAAGTGGACGGGACGGCCAGGAGGGTAAAACCGGCACTCAATAAAATATTTTGAATCATTTTATTACCGGCGACATTTTTTTTCCCACTCTCTCCCGAGGAAGAAGGGCACATGGCGCAGGCTGCACCCCTCCCCCCCTTCCTCGAAGGTCGACTTTGGCGCATCGTTTAGCGCACTGTTGGACCTTGAGGCGGAGGGGCATAAAGGCGAGAATCAAGGCACTTTAGAGGCCTTCTTCCCCTTCCCCCCATCCTGAGGGAGGGAAAAAATTAGGCCGTAGCGAAGCGACAGAATTTTATATTTTTTTCTTAGGCTTTGATTTTAAATTTAAATTATATATATATATATATATATATATATATATATATATATATATATATATATAAACTACTACTAGGACCTTCAACAATGGTGGATCAACCAGGATAGTGTGTGGTGCAAAGAACGAAAAGTGTATGCAAAAATATTTTTCTGAGCGAAACGTAGTCACATTAATTCACAAATCATCTCATTCCTGGGATCAAGAGCCCCTCATCAGCAGGGCAAATTATTATTATTATTATTATTATTATTATTATTATTAGTAGTAGTAGTAGTAGTAGTATTAGTAGTTATAGTAATAGTATGGTGAGCGAAATGTAGCAGCAATAAATGGCCTGTCAGTTGGTCATGTGTCTTGTCATCGTCTAATTCCTTGGGTCAAACTTGTTTACCTTCCGTTCTCCAGGTGCTATATGACCCCTTCGAGTTTAGCTCTTCCAGCAAAAATAACATCAATAATAATAATAATAATAATATTATTATTATTATTATTATTATTATTATTATTATTATAATTATTGGCACAGAACACAATAACGCAGGAACACCACAGTAGGCCTACTGGCCCATGCTAGGCAGGTCTAACTCACCCTCTACTCACATCGCCTAAGATCAACAACACCGGCAAGGAGGTGAGCGAGACGTAGCTGCAACACTTAACCTATCTCGATTACGGAACGTTTCGCTCAGCACCTCAGCCGTCATCAGAATGCAGAGAGGCACGCTGAAAAAAATGGCACGCAGTGCCGACAAGTTGAAGGGGTAAGACGTGGTTGAGACGTTTCGCCCACGCGGCAGGGCTTCTTCAGTCGAAGGCAGAGCACGAGGGTTGAAGGCAAGCTGGAACGGCGAGGCGAAGACGATGCCATCAGTCCGTCGCCAACCCTTGCAAATATAGTTGGAGGGGATCAGTCCCCACCCCTCCCCTCTGTCCCCACCCCTCCCCTCTGTCCTCACCCCTCCCCTCAGTCCCCACCCCTCCCCTCAGTCCCCACCCCTCCCCTCTGTCCCCACCCCTCCCCTCAGTCCCCACCCCTCCCCTCTGTCCCCACCCCTCCCCTCAGTCCCCACCCCTCCCCTCTGTCCCCACCCCTCCCTCAGTCCCCACCCCTCCCTCTGTCACAGCTCCGCGTCTACAGGCTTGTGTAACATGAAGGAGGGAGGGAGGAAAGAGAGACGGAGGGAGAGAGGTGTACATGTGTGTGTGTGTTAAGGCCTGAGTAATGTACTGGAGTTTCTCTAAGAACTGGCCACTGCAAGAACTCCAGTGCTCGCTATCCTCAGCTCACTTGATCCTCAGCTCACTTGATCCTCAGCTCACTTGATCCTCAGCTCACTTGATCCTCAGCTCACTTGATCCTCAGCTCACTTGATCCTCAGCTCACTTGATCCTCAGCTCACTTGATCCTCAGCTCACTTGATCCTCAGCTCACTTGATCCTCAGCTCACTTGATCCTCAGCTCACTTGATCCTCAGCTCACTTGATCCTCAGCTCACTTGAGCCTCAGCTCACTTGATCCTCAGCTCACTTGATCCTCAACTCACTCGATCCTCAGCTCACTTGATCCTCAGCTCACTCGATCCTCGGCTCACTTGATCCTCGGCTCACTTGATCCTCGGCTCACTTGATCCTCGGCTCACTTGATCCTCAGCTCACTTGATCCTCGGCTCACTTGATCCTCGGCTAACTTGATCCTCAGCTCACTCGATCCTCGGCTCACTTGATCCTCGGCTCACTTTATCCTCGGCTCACTTGATCCTCAGCTCACTTGATCCTCGGCTCACTTGATCCTCAGCTCACTTGATCCTCAGCTCACTCCGGACAGGTCATCAATATAAGATGATGGACGTTATAGGGAAACGGTCACTATAACTAGGTTATCAGTATAGGCTGGTGGACGCTAAAAGTATAAGCTGGGGACACTATAGGTAGACGGTCACTATAGCCAGGTCATTAACGTAAGCTTAGTGAGCTCTATATGCAGATGGTCACTATAGACAGGTTATAATATATATATAGAATGCTATAAGCAGACGGACGCTATTTCCAGGTCATCAACATAGGCTGGTGGACGCTATAAGTAGATGGTCCCTATAGCCAGGTCATCAACATAGGCTAGTGGACGCTATAAACAGACAGTTACTATATCCAGGTGGACGATGGTAATAAATCTGTTGTAATAATTTCTTTACTAATTAATTAATAAAATGGACTCGAGGATTTCCGCTGTTAAATACAACGAGAATTTGTAGTGTGTTTGTTGTGTTTGTTTGTTGTGTTTGTTGTATTTGTTTGTTGTGTTTGTTTGTTGTGTTTGTTGTATTTGTTTGTTGTGTTTGTTTGTTGTGTTATATCGCAGCAAGATATCAAACTCGGAAACACAGACTGTGGCAACAAAAACACTTTTCATATATATATATATATATATATATATATATATATATATATATATATATATATGCGCAATAATCGCGAACAAGCAAAACAAGATGCAAGAGAACCACAGGTGGAGTTGAATGATAGCTCTAGACCTTTTATGTTGCAATCAACACATCATCAGGAGCTTGCAATGTTGAAGAAATGAGTAGGAAATCCAGGCAGATTAGTTCAGTGGAACATTTCTAGCTCGAAGCTAGAACGTATGAATGAATGCCAAATTGTTTCGGTGAGGGCTGTGCTCTAGCTCTTGTTCCACGGGTCAGGGAGACGGTCTGGACTTTCTCAGGATTCCTGTTTTTTTCTTCATGGTGGTAAAGCGGGGGGTTCCATGGCGGTGGTGCATACTCTAGTCTTATATGTGCTGCTGTGTACAAATATGTGAAAGTCCACCTCCATCCTCAGAGCCACCAAGGATGCTGTGAGATGTGTGGGCGGCTCGGCAGGGCGTTAACCGAGGCTGTTGTGTTGATGTGCACCTCGGGTGATAAGTTGGTCGTGTTGTCCACCCTCATGTCCTCTTCTCTCTCTTTCTCTCCGGTTCTTCGAACTTACTCTCCGATGGTACTCTGCCTCTGAGAAAGTGAGAAAGTGAGAAAGTGAGAAAGTGAGAAAGTGAGAGAGTGAGAGAGAGAGAGAGAGAGAGAGAGAGAGAGAGAGAGAGAGAGAGAGAGAGAGAGAGAGAGAGAGAGAGAGAGAGAGAGAGAGAGAGAGAAAGAGAGAGAGGAGAGAGAGAGAGTAGCGACACTTACATAGTTTCGCTATCAGCTTTCACAAGAGGCCATACATCACCCCCACCAAGCTAGTGGAATTTGTTGTCAGTTAGACAGACACAGACAGACAGTCACTCGGATAGCCACCCAGACAGACAGCCAGCCAGAGAGACAAATAAACAGACAGATAAGCAGGCAGACAGACAAAACAGACAGGACGGAAGGGATAAACACAAACCAGACCAATGGTCGTGTAAAAATTACCAAATTAATTGCTTCGCCAACACCTGTCAAAATACACACACACACATATATAACACACACACACAAGACAACACACACAGACACAACACAAACACACACACACAACAAAAAGGTTTGACAAGGTTAGTTCCAACCAGGGTTGTCTTAGAAGAAAGGTTGAGGGAAACTAGGAACTAATCAAACTGGGGAAAGAAGGGTCAGGGAGACATGATAACGCAACAAAATACTGGGGGAATTGACAAGGTAAAGTGACAGGTTGTTTCAGGGGGGAACCAGAAACAAGGGGACACAACTGGAAGCTGACTCAGATGAGTCAGGGATGCAGGAAGCATTTCTTCAGCCACAGAGAGCAGGAAGTGGGAATGGACTAGGAAAGATATAGTCGAGGCAGGAACCATACATAGTTTTAAGACAAGGTATGATAAAGCTCATGGAGCAGGAGAGCAGAGACCCAGTAGCAGACACAAGAGGCGGGGCCAGGAGCTGAGTCTCGACCCTGCAACCACAATTAGGAGTACTTAGGTGAGTACACACACACACACAACACACACACACACACACACGCGCGGGCCAGGAGCTGATCTCGACCCCTGCAACGCCAAATGAACTAGGTGAGTACACACACACACACACACACACACTACGCGGCGCAAAATGCTCGATTTTTTCAGATTCGCGACATATACGATTTGCGTTTTCGCGCTAATATTGTTTAATAGTTTCGCGGTAAATTCAGAGTTCAGTTTCTCAGCAAATGTAACAGGCTATTGTTTTTTAAATGTAACTTATCTAATTTCTCAGTGATTGTATGCTAGTAATTTCGCAGTGATTGTATGCTAGTAATTTCTCAGTGATTGTATGCTAGTAATACGCTGGGAGGCAGTTGAACAGTCTTGGGCCCCTGACATTTATTGTGTTATGCTGGTTTCCCTGAATCCCTTCATAAATGTTACTTTGCTCACACTCCAACAGCACGTCAAGTATTAAAAATCCATTTGTCTCCACTCGCTCCTAACACGCTCACACATGCTTGCTGGAAGTCCAAGCCTCTCACACGCAAAACCTCCTATACCCCCCCCCCTCTAACCTCTCCTAGGACGACCCCTACCCTGCCTTCTTTCCACTACAGATTTATAGTCTCTCCAAGTCATTCTATTTTGTTACATCTTCTCTAAATGTCTTAACTATCTCCTTGTCAGCCCTCTGGATAATACTTTTAGTAACCCCGCACCTTCATCTAATCTCCAAACAACGAATTCTCTGCATTATATTCACACCACACATTGCCCTCAGACATGACATCTCCACTGCCTCCAACCTTCTCATTGTTGCAACATTCACCACTCATGTTTCACATCCATACAAGAGTGTTGGTATAACTATACTCTCATGCATTCCCCTCTTTGCTTCCATGGACAAGGTTCTTTGTCTCCACAGACTCCTCACTGCACCACTCACTTTGTCCGTCATCAGTTCTATGAGTCACCTCGTCTTTCATAGACCCATCTGCTGACATGTCCACTCCTAAATGTCTGAATACATTCACTTCCTCCAATCTCATATCCACTCTTCCATTACCTAAATTTTTGTTATCCTCATCATCTTACTCTTTCCTATGTTCACTTTTAATTTCCTTCTTTTACGTTCCCTTCCAAACTCGTCCACCAACCTCAGCAACTTCTTTTCAGAATTTCCCGCAAGCACAGTGTCATCAGCTAAAAACAACTGTGACAAGTCCCACTTTGTGTTAGATTCTTTATCTTTTAATCCCACTCTTCTTGCCAACACCCGAGCATTCACTTCTTTTACAACTCCATCTATAAATATATTGAACAACCATGGTGACATCACACATCCATGTCTAAGGTCTACTTTTACTGGGCAATAATTTCCCTCTCGCCTACATACTCTAGCCTGAGCCTCACTATCCTCGTAAAAACTCTTCACTGCCTTGAGTAACCCACTTCCTATTCTATACATTTGCAACATCTGCCAAATTGCCTCCCTATCCACACTGTCATACGCCTTTTCCAAATCCATAAATGTCATTAAAACTTCTTTACCCTTATCTAAATACTGTTGACTTATATGTTTGACTGTAATCACTTGGTCTACACCCTCCCTACTTTCCTAAAGCCTCCTTGTTCATCTGCTATCCTACTCTCCGTCTTACTCTTAATTCTTCCAATAATAATAATAACTCTACATACATTTTACCAGGTATACTCAACAAGCTTATTACACTCTCTTTTGTCCCCTTTGCCTTTATACAAAGGAACTATGCACGATCTCCGCATGAAAAAAAAAAAAAAATAAATATATATATATATATATATATATATATATATATATATATATATATATATATATATATATATATATATATATATATATATATATATATTATAGCCTGTTAAAATCCCTAATTGCCACTTCAATTTAAAAACATTTAAATTTTCAAAAATTATTTGCGGTATCTTGGCATAATTGGGAGAGGAAATGATTTGGATAAATCCTTTATTTTTGTATCATTTTTTTTTTTTAAATATTGTTTATGAGTTGAAAATTTTATGCCAGGGAAATATTTACGGGCAGAAAAATGTTGATGGAACGCATATTTGTATTATCTTATTAAGGTCCAGTTTGTTGCATAAAAAAAAAAGAGTTGGCCTCTGGATTTTGTTCAGAATGAAGAGTTTCTTTCCTTTTTTTTCCAGCTGATTATTTCCTGGTGACTGAGAGTCGTCAGTCGGACGGAAAATATATTATTTATTCCCAGGTTAGATTTTTTTTTTTTTTTGGGGGGGGGAGGGGTGCGTAGTAGGTTAAATTTAGTGAACAGATGAATGTATTTGTTAGAGATTTTCTGGGGGGTAGCTGTGTGTATATACTGTGTGTATACACTGATAATTTATCAAATGAGATGTATATACACTGATAGGTGTATATAAACTGTATATATATATAAACTGTATGTACACTGATTATCAAATGAGGGAAATACACAGAGAGGTGTATATACATTGATATCATTAAAATGGTTCAGAGAACCGACAAGTTCATGACTGAGACACTTATGGAACACTTAGGTATCTTTCTACGGCGACGTTTCGCCAGCCAGTATGGCTTCCTCAGTCCAATACAAGGATGAACAGTGGAAGATGAGAGGGAGTTTGGGGTAATCAGTCCCCCAGCCTGGAGTCGATGTGTTCTTGGTAAAAGTACCAAGACTGAGAGGACTGATTACCTCAAACTCCCTCTCATCTTCCACTGTTCTTCTCTGTACTGGACTGATGAAGTCACTGGTTGGCGAAACGTTGCCACAATAAAGATACGCAAGTGAAGCGTATATACACTGTGAAATGTATATACAGTGAGAGGTGTATATACACTGAGAGGTGTATACACACTGAGAGGTGTATATATACTAATATAATACTGAGATATATATATACACTGAGAGGTGTATGTATATGCAATGAGATGTGTATATACATAGGGAATTGACTATAAATCTAAGGGATTAAAATATTCTTGATGTCAATGAATAGGGAATTTCAACTCCCTACAGTGTTCCATCAGGGAAATAATGCGGAGGGGAGGGGGGTTAAAATATGCTTGTAGTGTGATGTAGAACTGATCTTTCTAAGACCTTTCTAATATCTTTCTAAGACCTTTCTAATATCTTTCTAAGACCTTTTAATACTTTTCTAAGACCTTTCTAATACCTTTCTAAGACCCTTTTAATACCTTTTGAAGTCCTTTCTAAGACCTTATTAATACATCTCTATTACTTTCTAAGACCTTTCTAATACCTTTCTAAGACCTTTCTAAGACCTTTCTATTACCTTTCTGAGACCTTTCTAAGACCTTTCTATTACCTTTCTGAGACCTTTCTATTACCTTTTAAGACCTTTCTAATATATGCATTATTATGACTTTTGCCATAACGTTAACTTCAGCAATATTAAATAAGTTTAAACTTACTTATCAAATATTTAGTAGAATTTTGCAAAAAAATAAAAATAAAAAAACACGTTAGATTAGGTGAGGTTTCTAAGTTAGGTTAGGTTATATTAGGTGAGGTTTATAAGGTTAGGCTAGACTAGGTGGGGGTTTATAAGTTAGGTTAGGATAGTTGAGGTGAGATTTTTAAGTTAGCTTAGGTTAAATTTCTAAGTTAGGTTAGATTAGATTAGATGAGGTTTCTAAGTTAGGTTAGTTGAAATTTCTAAGTTAGGTGGTTAGATTAAGTGAAATTTCTAAGTTAGGTTAGATGAGGTGAATTTTCTAAGTCAGGTTAGATGAGGTGAATTTTCTAAGTCAGGTTAGATGAGGTGGAATTTCTAAGTCATGTTAGATGAGGTGGAATTTCTAAGTCAGGTTAGATGAGGTGGAATTTCTAAGTCAGGTTAGATGAGGTGGAATTTCTAAGTCAGGTTAGATGAGGTGGAATTTCTCAATCCCCCAAAAATATTTTTTTGGAAAAGTTTAATTTTTGAGAAAGTTGCGCTTAATTGACCAATTTACATGTTTTCACGAATTTACACGTTTTAGGCAAATTTAAGTGTTAAATTGAATTTACATTTTTTTACACGGATTAACGTTCTTATATCCGCTTACACTACACGGGGTAAATACTTTACGCGAATTTACATGTTTTGTACACATTTACACACACACACACACACACAGGTGGGGCCAGGAGCTATGTATCGACCCCTGCAACCACAACTAGGTGAGTACAACTAGGTGAGTACACACACACTCCTCCTACGAGGAGAGGTTACGGGAAATCGACATGACGACGTTGGAAGACAGGAGGGATAGAGGGGATATGATAACAACATACAAAATACTGAGAGGAATCGACAAGGTGGACAGAGACAGGATGTTCCAGAGGTGGGACACAGCAACAAGGGGTCACAGTTGGAAGTTGAAGACTCAGATGAGTCAAAGAGATGTTAGGAAGTATTTCTTCAGTCACAGAGTTGTCAGGAAGTGGAATAGTCTGGGAAGTGATGTAGTGGAGGCAGGATCCATACATAGTTTTAAGGAGAGGTATGATAAAGCTCATGGAGCGGGTAGAGGGACCGAGTAGCGGCCAGTGAAGAGGCGGGGCCAGGAGCTGTGAATCGACCCCTGCAACCACAACTAGGTAAGTACATATATATATATATATATATATATATATATATATATATATATATATATATATATATATATATATATATATTTTTTTAAAAAATATGCACCAGCATTTACACGGAAACAATTATTTACACAAGTTTTATACTCTTTTATACATCTTTTGCAAGTATTTACGCATCTTTCAAACTAATATTTTTACGTTCGACACGTTTTAACAAATTTATTTTTTTATAGGAATTTACACGTTTAACGCGAATTTACACATTTTACATTAATTTAACCGGATTAACACTTTTATACGAATTTGCACGTTTTACGCGAATTTACGTTTTACATTAATTTACACGAATTTACACGTTTTATGCAAATTAACACGTTTTAGAGGCAATTTACGTTCTATGCTTCTCTCCGTATTTTACATTTGTTTACAAGTCATTTGCATTTTTTTACGTTTTTATCACAGCTTATCAAACCCAGTTTGTGACCTTTATACTGATGTCTTGTTTACTAAGAGACATTAACACAACTTACACCTTCATTTTGAAAGGGGTATTTCCCTTATTTACACACTCACTGGTAATATTCATTTACGTATGTTTACACCATCATTTACAGCAGGTATTTACACGTTTTCACTCTCATTTACAGCAGGTATTTATACTTATTGTAACCTCATTTACAGCAGGTATTTACACGATTGCACCCTCATTTACAGCACCTATTTACACTTGTTTCACCTTCTCCCTCTCTCTCTTCTACAGATTAGGACTAATGAGTCACATGTCCGCCCTGGCTGCTCGCCACCCACTACTCTCCTTGTACCCTGACTTAGGGGGCGTCGCCCCTGCCTCCCACATGACGCCCTTAGGGGGTATGGGGGTGCCCTTAGCTGCGAAAAACCCCTGGTACTCCCCCTGGGCCTTGCCCCCCTTGGCTGCTCTCGCGTCGGTCAGGGAGAAGGAAAATGGTGAGTTAAACCTTCATGTTTTGGGGAAATAGGTTCGATACCCGGGTGAGGTAAGCCGTGTGTGTGGGTAAGTCTCCTTACGACTGTTGCCCCTGTTGACTTAGTAGTATGTAAGTACCTGGGTGTTAGGTGACCGTTGTTGGTCGCATCCTGAGGTAGGGGAAGTGTACCTTAAATAGGGCTGAGTCTTTGAAATGAGCTGAGGTAAGATAACAGTTCTTAGCTTGTAAATGAGCTGAGGTAAGATAACAGTTCTTAGCTTGTAAATGAGCTGAGGTAAGATAACAGTTCTTAGCTTGTAAATGAGCTGAGGTAAGATAACAGTTCTTAGCTTGTAAATGAGCTGAGGTAAGATAACAGTTCTTAGCTTGTAAATGAGCTGAGGTAAGATAACAGTTCTTAGCTTGTAAATTTAAGCTGTAAGATAACAGTTCTTAGCTTGTAAATGAGCTGAGGTAAGATAACAGTTCTTAGCTTGTAAATTCACCTTTGCACAACAAAACTAAGAGGTGGCAACTGGTGCTTGTTACAGTCATTACTCAACTGGTGACCTGGAACGGGTGACCAGGAACTGGTGACCTGTAACTGGTGGCCTGTATCTGGTGACCTGGAACTGGTGACCTGAAACTGGGGACCTGGAACTGGTGACCTGGAACTGGTGACCTGGAACTGGTGACCAGTCACTGGTGACCAGTCACTGGTGACCAGTCACTGGTGACCAGTCACTGGTGACCAGGAACTGGTGAAATTACATTAATTTCCTCTCCTAGAACTGTGTACTGGGAATCTTTAGGAAGTGACTGTGTGTGTGTGTGTGTGTGTGTGTGTGTGTGTGTGTGTGTGTGTGTGTGTGTGTAAGACGACTCTTACTACTTCACTTCAGATTTTTGCACCTACTTGTTCATGCTATTTATCCTCATCCTCTGTAAACGTCCAAACCACCTCAACCACTCCTCCTCAGCACCTCCTTCTAACTACCAAACTACGAATTCTCTGCGTAATATTCACACACACACACGACATGATAACGACATAAAATACTGAGAGGAATTGACAAGGTGGACAGAGACAGAATGTTCCAGAGATGGGACACAGCAACAAGGGGTCACAGTTGGAAGTTGAAGACTCAGATGAATCACAGGGATGTTAGGAAGTATTTATTCAGTCATAGAGTGGTCGGGAAGTGGAATAGTCTGGGAAGTGATGTAGTGGAGGCAGGATCCATACATAGCTTTAAGGAGAGGTATGATAAAGCTCATGGAGCGGGTAGAGTGACCGAGTAGCGGCCAGTGAAGAGGCGGGGGCCAGGAGCTGTGAATCGACCCCTGCAACCACAACTAGGTGAGTACACACACACACGCTGCCATGCTTGAAACTCATGATTTTTTTTTATACCAAGATATTCTGGTATATTGCCCATTTTGCTTCCATGGATAACGTTCATCTCTTTCATTACCTATTTGTTTTGTTTTGTTTCTTTCATCATTTTGCTTCTTCCTATATTCACTTATAATTTCCTTCTTTTACATACCCTCCCAAATTCTTCCACCAACCTTTGCAACTTCCCTTCAGAATCTCCCAAAAGCACAGAGTCGGCAAAAGCAACTGTGACAACTCTCACTTTGTGTTAGGGAATAAATAACTATATAAGCAAGTTAACTAATGACACCAAAACAGACCGTCATATTAATTCTGACGAGGACATTAGCGTGCTCCAGGAAGATCTGAATAGACTGATGTAGTGGTCGGTGAAGTAGCAGATGGAGTGGCAGATGGAGTGGCAGATGGAGTGGCAGATGGAGTGGCACATGGAGTTTAACGTAGACAAATGCAAAGTTCTAGCGTTGGAAAGAAAAATATCCACGATACTTATAAAATCAGTAATACAGATCTTAATATTACTGATTGCGAAAAGATTTAGACAACAGTGCGTAAGTGTACGCAATAAAGCGAATAGAATCCTTGGCTTTATATCAGGAAGCATAAATAACGGGAGTCCTCAGGTTGTTGTTCAACTCAATATATCGTTGGTTAGGCCTCAGTTAGGTTATGGTGCGCAGGTGTGGTCGCCGTATTACAGAATGTACATAAGTGCGCTGGAAAACGTACAAGGAATCTTGTACATGAATGGTATACAAAACCCGGCAAGATTGAAATTAGACACATGTGCAACATCTGGGTATCTTTATTTTAGACGTTTCGTCACTGGTTGGCGAAACGTTTAACAATAAAGATACCCAGATGTTGCACATGTGCTAATGTTCATCATCAGAAATCTTGCCTACGAGGATAGACTGACGGACCTGACTCGGGATTTTTTAGAAAGGCGTAGAATTAGGGAGGATATAACTGAGATGTATAAATGGAAAACAGGAATAAATAAATGGGATGTAAATAATGCGCTATAATGATCTAACCAAGACAGGACTCGCATTTAGAAAGTTACAAGTTGGAAAAAAATAGATTTAGAAAGGATATAGGAAAGCATTGTTTTGGTAATAGAGTTGTGGATGAGTGGAACAAACTCCCGAGTACCGTCATTGAGGCTAAAACATTGTGTAGTTTTAAAAATAGGTTGGATAAATACATGAGTGGGTGCGAGTTGGACTTGCCTCGCATGGGCCAATAGGCCTGATGCAGTGGTCCTTCTTTCTATGTTCTTATGCCACACCTCTTGCCAACACCGTAACATTCACCTCTTTTACTACCCCATCTATAAGTACGTTAAATAACCATAGTGACATCACGTATCCCTCTCTAAGGCCTAAATTTATTGGGAAATAATCTCCCTCTCTCCTACATACCCTTACCCGAGCCTCAGAATAATAATAATAATAATAATGATTATGATAATAATAATAATAATAATAATAATAATAATAATAATAATAATAATATAATAATTATTATTATTATTATTATTATTATTATTATTATTATTATTATTATTTTTATTATTATTATTATTATTGAAAGAATAAGAGTAAGACGGAGAGCAGGATAGCAGATGAGCAAGGATTATTTAGGAAGGGTAGGGGGGGTGTAGACCAAGTGTTTACAGTGAGACATATAGGTGAACAGTATTTAGATAAGGGTAAAGAGGTTTTTGGGGCATTTATGGATTTGGAAAATGCGTATGACAGGGTGGATAGGGGGGCAATGTGGCAGATGTTGCAAATGCATGGAAAAGGAGGTAGGTTATTGAAAGCAGTGAAGAGCTTATACGAGGATAGTGAGGCTCAGGTTAGAGTGTGTAGGAGAGAGGGAGATTATTTCCCAGTAAAAGTAGACCTTAGACAAGGATGTGTGATGGAAAAATAAACACATAAGCAGTATAATGTGATGCTTTATTGACAACGTTTCGCCCACACAGTGGGCTTTATCAAGTCACAAACAGATCTACCTGGGTGAAAGGTACGTGAATATTTATAGGATGGAGTCAGGTGGAGAATGGTGGGTAGGTTGGATATGATGAGGACGTGCACGGTACTGCGGGTGTGTGAGTTGTTATGTGGGATAACACTGAAGGTGTGTCTTGGCAAGGGCTTCACCTATGTTATAGAAGCCGTTGTTCTGGTTGAAGTTGTTGGATATACAGATAAATGATGACTCCAGGATTCTGCGGTACTGAGTGTTGTCTTCTCTGGCGCAAGACTTACAATAGTAATAATAGCAATAATAATAATAATAATAATAATAATAACAACAATAATAATAATACCAATAATAATAATAACAACAATAATAATAATAATAATAATAATAATAATAATAATAATAATAATAATAACAATAATAATAATAGCAATAATAATAATAATAATAATAATAATAATAATAATAATAATAATAATGATAACAACAACAACAATAATAACAACAGCCATAATAATAATAATAATAATAATAATAATAATAATAATATGTGGATATGTAAATCCGCAATATTTTATTATCAATTAAATTTATCACACTGTATTATAAATTCATCACAACGTATCTGTTTTTTTTTTTTTTTTTTTGTTTTTTGCATTCTGAAAAATTTACGTAAATTTCAACAGTCATTCAATTTTTTTCCCTTCTAATAGAGTCAAAAAAAAAAATTCTTGGGTTGATAAAATTGAAGTTTCGCGTCCATTCCGTCTGATTTAAGCCCGGCACCAATCAGATTTGTACCCGGTACAAATCTGATTTATAGCCGGCACAAATCTGATTAGCGGAGCCTGGAAAGGCTCGGTGTTTAGTGGGCGAACTTACGGTGGCATCACGTCGAAAAGTGTGAACCAGATGAATTAGTTTTTTTTTTTTTGGTTGATAGTTTTGTTGTTTTTTTGTTGAAGGTAGTTGTTGTTGTTTCTTTTTGACTTCATGTTTTCTTCACCTTATCATCCCTACCATTATCATATGGTCTTCGACTTATTTATCACCCCATTTACTTTTCATAATCATCTGGCTTTCACCCAATTATCAACTAGTCTGCTGCATGAACAGCTTCAGTCAAATCAGCCCATTTATAGTCACAAAGTCAGTCAGGAAGTCAGTCAGAAGAAACAAATTAAAAATACTCGTAAACGTCAGTCACAAGTCAGTCAGAAGCCAAGTAGTCAGTCAGGAAGTCAGTCAGGAAGTCAGTCAGGAAGTCAGTCAGTCAAGTAGTCAGTCAGGAAGTCAGTTAGTCAGTCAGTCAGTCAGTCAGTCAAGTAGGCAGTCGTTCAGTCAGTCAGTCAGTCAGTCAAGTAGTCAGTCAGGAACTCAGGCAGTCGGTCAGGCAGTCAGTCAGTCAAGTAGTCAGTCAGGAAATCAGTCAGTCAGTCAGTCAAGTAGTCAGCCAGTCAGTCAGTCATTCAAGTAGTCAGTCAGAAGTCAGGCAGTCGGTCAGTCAGGCAGTCAGGTCAGTCGTAGTCAGTCAGTCAGGTCAGTCAGTCAAGTAGTCAGTCAGTCAGTCAGTCAGTCAGTCAGTCAGTCAGTCAGTCAAGTAGTCAGTCAGTCAGTCAGTCAGTCAAGTAGTCAGTCAGGCAGTCGATCAGGCAGTCAGTCAGTCAGTCAGTCAGGCAGTGTGTATCTCTCAGTGTATGTACACAGAGAGGTGTGTATCTCTCAGTGTATGTACATAGAGTGGTATGTATGTGTTTTAGTGTTGAGAGTGGCCATCTAGAGGGCAGATGAGCAGTTACTCTGGCCAGCATGTCCACAACCAGAGTTGTGGGAGGCCCGCTCACCAGGTGTTGTCGCTTAACCATTGATAGAGAATGGAAAATTGATACGAAATCCTCCCCTCCCTTTCAAACTCCCTCCCTCCTCTCTCTCTCTCTTTTCTCTCTCTCTCTCTCTCTTTTCTCTCTCTCTCTCTCTCTTTTTTCTCTCTCTCTCTCTTTTCTCTCTCTCTCTCTCTCTCTCTCTCTCTCTCTCTCTCTCTCTCTCTCTCTCTCTCTCTCTCTCTCTCTCTCTCTCTCTCTCTCTCTCCTGGTTATCCTAATTTTTTCACCCTTTCTTTCTATTCTAGTTAAGAGACCATCTCCTAGAAGCGCCCCTTTCTACCCCTTCAGCCTCCCAACAAGTCCTCTTTCAATTTCAATTTTCTCTTATAAACGAAAAACAAGAAAAACGCCGACGCTGTTTCCTGCATATGACAGCCGAACTAACAGCGTCTGCACGCAGCTTCACCACTGTGTACATCAGCCTCAACATGTGCAACTCCAGTGGCCCGAAAGGTGTTAGCATTCTACAAAGACTTGTCTCGGTGAGAGCTATGATGTCTGGGGTTGCCTCTGCTATTCGTCCTTTCGGTTCGCCATTCTTGTTTGTTGATGCTCCGGTTCATCTCATGTACTGGCCAATGTGTTTAACCACCGTTTCAATTACCTTTGTTTACTCTAGTGTCATCTGCTGGAATCTGGTTAAAACATTCTTTCAAATGACTGCATGAAGCATAAAGACTGGATAGCAGGGGTAGGTGCGGGGGGAAGGTACCATTTCATGGGTAAGGAAGCATGGGGAGGTACCATTTCATGGGACCATAACGCCAAATTCCTCTACCAGGGATCTGCAGGTTAAGATAATTATGCTGTCATATGCAGATTTTCATATATTTTACCATATTGTGATGTATTTGTGATGTATGACGTTGTTATGTATATTTGAAATCAGATGACTTTGTGGGGACACTACTCCCATGCCTTCCCCTCCCATTCATTCCCATACCCTACTCCTCACTTGCTCCCATCTTCCCCCCTACCTGCCCACTCCCATACCCACCTCCCCTCCCACTGCCATACCTCCGTCCATACCCATTCCCATACCTTTCTCAATCCCATACCGCCCTCCTCCTCCTCCTCCCTACTACCATACCTCTGCACCACCAGTCTTCCTCTTCTATCCCCTCCCCCTCCCATTCCCCATTACCCATCCCTCTTTCCACCATCGTCTCCCATATTTTCCTGTGGAATAACCCAGGTCGAAAATTAAGACAGAAAGACATACTCAGGACAGAACAGACGAGGCAGAAGTAAGGCTGCAAGGAAGTGAGGACAAGACAAATGATGCAGAGACAACAACAACAGGAAAAGAAGATGCAGAACAGACTAGAGAAATATATCGAGGAAAAGGCAGACCAGAGAACCCAGAACACCTCACGAAATTACAGTGAATGTAGGCAGAGGGACATATACAAGTACAGTGCTCAGGAGATCTGAGTGAGAGGAAGTATGTGCTGGTATCAACACACCAGACACTGGATTAAGGCACATGTGTGAGAGTTGGGTATCTTTATTGATGAAACGTTTCGCCTACACAGTAGGCTTCTTCAGTCAAATACAAAGGGAGTAGTAGTAGTGAAATAAAGATGATGGAATCAGTCCATCAAGCTTGGAGAAAGAGTATTTGAGGTGGTCAGTCCCTCAGCCTTGAGAAGAGTTCAGCTCCATGGAGCTGATGGACTGATTCCATCATCTTTATTTCACTACTACTACTGATGCTGCTCCCTTTGTTTGTGACTGAAGAAGTCTACTGTGTAGTCGAAACGTTTCAACAATAAAGATATCCAACTGTTGCACATGTGTCTTAATCCTCAACTTGTCGATATTTTGTGCCATTTCGAACACCAGACACTGTTCTAATACGCTAAGAAAGGGGCGGTGTTGCTTTGAAAAAGATATGCAGGAACTTGCCTTTGAAAGATATGCAAATGTTCAGTGCAGTTCAGAGAATGTTATGACCTCAGGTCACCAGACTAACACGTCAGAGGAACACGACGCTAAACAGTAATCTGGGGTAAGACAGACGAAAAGTGAATTAGTTTTTTTTTAGACGGAAAAAAGAAAGGGGCAGATTCAAAATAGGGGACAAAGAAGGAAGAACAAGAGGAGGTATTAACGTGGAAAATAAAAATCTGGTAATTATCCTCGTGCATAAGTTACCGTCACCAACTATTGAGGGGTCCAGGGATCAGATAAGGTAGATAACAGTCTTCAAAGTCTTGACCCCCTTCCCCCACACCAAATATCCTCAATCTCCCAAATATGAAACGGACGATTGTAAATCAGAGCGATGTGCCAGAAATAGTTCCTGGAAGCACGATAACTCAACAGGCTTTATGAAGTTTGTTTTGAATCAACAGACAACAGAAGCCACTAGCAATGATAACACTTGAACAGTCACAAGCATAATAAACTCCAATCACAACATCACAGAAGTACAAACAAGTATAAATCCAAGGGTGGGGAAGTCCAGTGTCAGTGTATCAGAAGGAATGTTCTGTAGATTTAGCTTTAACAATCAGAGAATTGACTGGAACAAAATTAACAAAGATCAATCAGACATATCCTGGGAAACAGTCATGGACACCATAAATCCTCATCAGTGCCTGGGAAACAGTCATGGGCACCCTAAATCTTCATCAGTGCCTGGGAAAGCTGAACACAGAAACACACAAGGTCTGTATGAAATATGTGCCACTAAGAAAACCTAGAAGATCAGATGCAGAAAGAAAACCTAAAAAAATGCACAGAAGAAAATGGGTTACTGAACTGCTTAAAAACGAGAATATGTCACAAGGAAATATAATCTGAGCCGAGAGATCACCGAGATAAAACGAAGACTTAAGTTGTCTTACCAGAGAGGAGAAGCACAGAGGGAACAGGAACCCACTCAGGATATTGCTAGAAATATCTAATATTTCTAATATTTCTACACCTGTAAATTCCAAGAACTACCTATAGAACTGGACTATTAATCACAGGAGGTTCATACACTGACGATGAAAAACGAAATAAACAAAATTCTGAACAACCAATATGAATCAGTATTCTTCAGTCCATTAAACAAAAGCAAGGTGGAGAATGTAGATATTTTTTTTCGTGATCTCCGAAGGTCACAAAATCATATATATGACATAACAGTAGGTACAAATTTTGAAGAATTCTGAAAAGAAATAGAAAACACGCCTTCTCATGCAGCACCTGGACCAGATTCGTGGAATTCCTTATTTATAAACAAGTGCAAAGTACTACTATCACAAGTACTCAATATTCTTTGAAATACCAGAGACTTAAACAGTACACACATACCGTAGCTCCTTTGAGAAATGGTCTGGTGATACTGACAAGGTATGATAAATGACACTTACAGTTCAGAACATTTACAACAGATAACAAACTTTATGGAACAGCATAACTTGCACAATAAGTATTTAGAGAGGGAAGATCATGCTTGCCACAGCTACTAAACCACCATGACAGCATTACGGAGGCGTTGAAAGAAAACTAAAATGCAGATGTGGTATACACGAGTGTAGCAAACACATCTGCGATCGTGATGCGACTGAACATAAACTGAGAGAGACAAGCATAACAGGGAAGTAGATATTGAACTTTCTGAGAGACAGAACACAAAGGGTAACAATAAACAGAGCAATATCCAGCATCAACAAGGTTAAACGCTCGGTACTCCGAGGCACGGTCCTGGCGCCTCTACTGTTTCTCATCCTCATAGCAGACATTGATAAAAATACTCGTCACAGCTTTGTATCATTTGCATATGATACCAAAATGAGGAAGACAATCACCTCTGTAGAAGACAGAAAAAATGCAAGAAGATATAAACAAAGTCTTTCAGTTTGGTGGTGACAAGTTCCCACAGCTTAGATATAGTAAGAATGAAGAACTGAAAGGGAACTCTGTATGTAATAAGCAAGAGAATCACTAAATAGAAAGAAATAGGAGAGAGAGATACGCGATAATATACACGTGGAAGGTATACTTAAGATAGTAGATATGGAAGAAAATGTATAATAAACCCAGTGAAAAGCAAAACGCTGTGAGCACAATAAGAGAACGTTGTATCAGCATCCTTGGTCCCTAACTATTAACATCTTGCTAAAAGCTGCTGTATCAAAAAGCTGTTTGAGCAAATGTTTGTCTTAAAGGAAGAAACTCGTCAAGTTACTCCGCCCAGTGCCGGATCAACCAGATTGTGATGGATACGTGGGGCAGCTGGTCACCAGCAGTAACAGCCTGGTTCACCAGGGAAACACCAAATACAAAAACAAAAAAACAAAAAAGCCTAGCACAGGAGCATCCTGCAGGAGTAGGAAAACTCAAAGTCTATCAGAGGTAAAGGACGCCGTCCCTCCCTAGACTCAAGGGCTGGATCCACCAGGCTGTTGCAACAGCGCAGTAGTGGCAGTAATAGCACCAGTACCAGCAGCAGCAACAGCAACAGCAGCAACAGTCTTCCTGTTTGACTTCAATCAAGGTAAACGCGTCCTACCAGCCTTACAAACGCAGCTCAAACATCAAGAAATCAGTTTTGTCCGATTTTAATGCATCTTCAAGCGAGGCCCCTCAGTCGTTTCATGGAGATTGGATAGTCGAAATAAAACTTTCGTAACGCTCACTATTTTCCCCTCTCCTCCTTTCTCTCCCCCTCCTCCCCTCCCTCACCCTTCTCCCCACTCACCCCTTTCCTCTCTTTCCCAACACTCCCCACCTACCCAAGTCCTCTCTCCCACACCCTATCCCCCAACACTGCCCACTCCTCCTCCCTCACCCGTTCCTTTCCACTCCTTCTCCATCCCCATCCCTATCCATCCCTCCCCACCACCACCGCCGACACTTTTCATCCTGCAGTCAACTTTTGATGTGTCAATTTAGAAATGATTCCCCGGAGTTGCAGCAGTGCCACCAATTTCCACAAGATTGTTGCCAATTTATTTTGTTGAATTTTGCCAGGGAGACACAGTACCAGGGAGACAGTGCCAGGGAGACACAGTGCAAGGGAGACTCAGTGCCAAAGAGACAGTGCCAGGGGTAGACAGTGCAAGGGAGACACAGTGCCAGGGAGACACAGTGCCAGGGAGACACAGTGCAAGGGAGACACAGTGCCAGGGAGAGATAGCGCCACGTAGACACAATGCCAGGGAGACAGTGCCAAGGAGACACAGAGTGCCACGGAGACACAGTGTCAGGGAGACACAGTGCCAGGGAAACGTAGTTCCAAGGAGACAAATTTCCAGGGAGACACGGTTCCAAGGAAACAGTGCCAGGGAGACAGTGCCAAAGAGACACAGTGCCACCGACACACTGTGCAGAGAGACATAGTGCCAGGAAGACACAGTGAAATGGAGATACTGTGCCAGAGAGACACAGTGCCAGGGAGGCAGTGCCAGGGAGACACAGTGCCAAGGAAACACAATTCCAGAGAGACACAGTGTCAGGGAGACACAGTGCCAGGGAGACACATTGACAGGGAGACACATTGACAGAGGGACACAGTTCCAGGGAGACACAGTTCCGCGGAGACACAGTTCCAGGGAGAAACAATTCCAGGGAGACAAAATTCCAGGGAGACACAGTTCCAGGGAGACACAACTCCAGGGAGACACAGTTCCAGGGAGACAGTTCCACGGAGACACAGTTCCGTGGAGACACAGTTCCAGGGAGACACAGTTCCAGGGAGACACAGTTCCAGGGAGACACAGTTCCACGGAGGACTCAGTTCCATGGAGACAGTGCTAGAGAGACACAGTGTCAGGGAGACACAGAGTGCCAGGGAGACAGAGTGTCAGGGAGAAAAAGAGGAAGGGAGACAGTGCCAGAGAGACATACTGCCAGGGAGACACAAAGTGCCAGGGATACAGTGCAGGAAGACACTGTGCCAGGGAGACACTGCCAGGGAGGCACAGTGCCATGGTCAGTGCCAGTAAGACATAGAGTGCCAGGGAGAAACAGTGCCAGTGAGACACTGTGCCAGGGGTACACAGTGCCAGGGAGACACTGTGCCAAGGAGACACTGTGCCAGAGAGACACAGTGCCAGGGAGACACAAAATGCCAGGGAGACACAGTAAAAGAGTTCCAGGGAGACACAGAGTGCCACTGTGAAAAAATAAGAAGAAAAGGGAGCAAAAGAGTTATGTTCAATACCAACACCCAGTCTACCATACCTTTGATATAACTTTGAAGAGTTTCGAGAGTATCTACTCTCTGAGCCCGGCCATGGGCCAGGCTCGTCTGGTGCTTGCCTGGTCAACCAGGCTGTTGCTGCTGGAGGCCCGCTGCCCCACATATCCATCACAGCCTGGTTGATCTGGCACCCGATGAAGATACTTGTCCAGTTTCCTCTTGAAGGCTTCTACACTGGTGCCAACACACAGTTTACCATACCAACACACAGTCTACCATACCTACACACAGTCTACCTTACCAACACACAGTCTACCATACCTACACACAGTCTACCTTACCAACACACAGTCTACCATACCAACACACAGTCCACCATACCAACACACAGTCTACCATACCAACACACAGTCTACCATACCTACACACAGTCTACCATACCAACACACAGTCTACCATACCAACACACAGTCCACCATACCAACACACAGTTTACCATACCAACACACAGTCTACCATATCAACACACAGTCTACCATACCAACACAGTCTACCATATCTACACACAGTCTACCATACCAACACACAGTCTATCATACCAACACACAGTCTACTATACCTACGCACAGTCTACCATACCAACACACAGTCTACCATACCAACACACAGTCTATCATACCTACACACACTCTACCATATCAACACACAGTCTACTATACCTACAGACAGTCTATCATACCAAACACAGTCTACTATACCTACATAAAGTCTACTATACCAACACAGTCTACCAATTTCATTCACTTGTAAGACGTAGAATGAGGAGCATACGTCGAAAATCCATACAGTGGAAAATGGGTATTAACAAAGGGGATATCAATAAGGTCTTGAGATATCTCTCAGAGAGACCCAATAATGGATTCAATTAGATAAGTTTAGATTTAGAAAGGATATAGGAAAGTATTGGTTTGGAAATAGGGTAGTTGATGGTGGAACAGTCTGGCTAGTAGGGTTATTGAAGCTGACCTTGGGTAGTTTCAATTTAGGTTGGATAAATTCATGAGTGAGAGGTTGGATTTGAGTGGGACTCGCACATGAGTGGGTAGAATTGTCAAAGCTTATTTCTTGGGTAGCATTGAAAATTGGGTTGAGCAAATATTCTGTTAGTGGGACGGATTGTGAAGGACCTGCCTAGTATGGGCCAACAGGCCTGCTGCAGTGTTCCTCCTTTCTTATGTTCTTATGTTCTTACCATACCAACACACAGTCTACCATACCTACACAGTCTACCATACCAACACACAGTCTACCATACCAACACACAGTCTACCATACCAACACAGTCTACCATATCTACACACAGTCTACCATACCAACACACAGTCTATCATATCAACACACAGTCTACTATACCTACACACAGTCTATCATACCAATACACAGTCTACTATACCTACATAAAGTCTACCATACCAACACAGTCTACCATACCTACACACAGTCTACCATACCAACACACAATCTACTATACCTACACACAGTCTGCCATACCAACACACAGTCTACCATACCTACACAAAGTCTACTATACCTACAATCTACCATATCTCCAAATTTTCTACCATACCTACATTTTCCCATTCCTACAATCATCTATCATACCTTCAAATAATCTACCATATTACAAACAATCTACCATACTACAAACAATCCACCATATCTACAATCTATCATACCTACAAACAATTCGAAATTTTGTCCACTTCTCAACCTGAAGATAAGGGCAACCCCTCCGTCCGCCATCTGTCATTACAGAGGCGCTTACCTTTTGGTTACGTTGTTGAGAAAGTTACTCTTCACATTTCCCCGTTTCTCCTTGCTACGTTTCGCCCTTTCTCCCCATTTTCCCTCTATTGCCACCTGGGAATAGATTTTTTTTGTCTCTCTTTGAGTTTTTTTTTTTACGATATATTGAAGAATATGTTAGCGTAATTTAGTGGAGTTCTCTACTGTGTAACCCGCTGATTCCGCAAGATAAGGGACGTTATAACCGGGTTGCAGAGGGGCACCCATTAAAGAGGGTAGATAAGCGGGTGTGTGTGTGTGTGTGTGTGTGGAGAGAGAGAGAGAGAGAGAGAGAGAGAGAGAGTGAGTGAGTAAAACTTAAATCAAGACTAAGAATCTTTCTATCTCCGCTGAATGGATGGACTATCTTTACCGGACGTGGAAGCGAGAGCCTTCTCTCACTCTCTCTCTGTTTTTTTTATTTCCGGTATATCTCTTTCGTGCTGGTCTTCACGCTGTGCTGGAGCGGTTGAATGTTTCAGAGATAATGAGAGAGAGAGACTGCTAATTCAGGCATCGTCTCTAGCATCAGTAGCATCAACAGAGAACGCTCTCTCTCTCTCTCTCTCTCTCTCTCTCTCTCTCTCTCTCTCTCTCTCTCTCTCTCTCTCTCTCTCTCTCTCTCTCTACCGTAGACAAGTAGACTTTAAAGTCCTGTGCTATCAGTCTTTCCTATGTGCTCTGTCTATCTCTCTGTCTCCCCCTCTCTCTCTCTCTCTCTCCTCTCTCTCTCTCTCTCTCTCTCTCTCTCTCTCTCTCTCTCTCTCTTTTACCGTAGACAGAAGTAGACTTTAAAGTCCTGTGCTATCAGTCTTTCCTATGTGCTCTGTCTATCTCTCTGTCTCCCCCTCTCTCTCTCTCTCTCTCTCTCTCTCTCTCTCTCTCTCTCTCTCTCTCTCTCTCTCTCTCTCTCACTTCAAAGCGATAGTATTGTGGAGGACGCGATCAAAAGACAGTTTCCTCTTTTTGAATTTTGTCGCCTCTGCCTTTGGCTCGCCTCCCACAGCGTGATTGGCGAACAATGGGCACTTACCAGGATTAATCCTCGTAATGGCAGCTTCCTCGGGGGTGTTCGTTTACCTGGCCGCCTCGACTTCGTCCGTTCCCCTTCGGCTGCCCCGGATCGCATGGCCGGCCGGAGTCGGGTGTTGCCTTTCCCGATGATCACTGGGCCAAATTGGGTCGTTAGCCGATGCATGAGCGGCCATCGGGTACAATGCGGTGGGTGGTTGCAACAAAGGAAGCCGTGGCTGTGATGGGACGCGGGGGCGAGGATTGTGTTACCAGGGAGAGATTTGACGAGCCGCTGTGTTCAACTCCTGCCTTCTTGTTGTCGTTTTATAGGGCCTGTCACAGCTTGCGCCGTATCGAGCCCTGTTCTACTTCTGAACTCTTGTTGTTGTTTTACAGGGCCTGTGGCAGCTTGCGCCGTATCGAGTTCTGTTCAACCTCTGAACTCTTGTTGTCGTTTTATAGGGCCTGTGATAGTTTGCACCGTATCGAGCCCTGTTCAACTTTTTAATTATTGTTGTCGTTTCATAGTGCATGTGACAGCTTGTGCTGTATCGAGCCTTGTTTAAGGTCTGAATTTTTGTCGTTTTATAGGGCCTGTGACAGTTTGCGCCGTATCGAGCCCTGTTCAACCTCTGAATTCTTGTTGTTATTTTATAGGGCCTGTGACAGCTTGTGCCGTATCGAGCCCTGTTCAACTTCTGCCTGTTGTCTGCCACTGAAGTGAGATTCGTGCCTACCAGGCCTGTCTTGGCTGCCTCCGTTCACATCTCAAATTCCTCTCATTTGTGACTCAACTTATAGTGAGAGATATGTTGTGAAGACAGTAGTTATAGGCCTGTTGTGTTGTGAAAACAGTAGTTATAGGCCTGTTGTGTTGTGAAGACTGATTATAGGCCTGTTGTGCTGTGAAAACAGTAGTTATAGACCTTCTGTGTTCTGAAGGAAGCAAATATAGTCTCCTTGTGTTCTGAAGACAGTAATAATAGTCTTCTTGTGTTCTGAAAACAGTAACGATAAGGTTCTTGTGTTCTGAAGACAATAATGATAAGGTTCTTGTGCTCTGGAGAGGTGGGAAGTGCGTGTGTGAGTGCCATGCATGGAAGAGGAAGCCGCGGCCGGTGTTACGTGTCCGGACGCATGTTTTGGGTAGTAAGGTGTATTACGAGGGGCCATTACACACACACACTCTCTCTCTCTCTCTCTCTCTCTCTCTCTCTCTCTCTCTCTCTCTCTCTCTCTCTCTCTCTCTCTCTCTCAATCCTCCTTTCCTGCCTTAGTCCCCTCTCTTCATTCTTCCACTCACCATCAATTCCCTTCTCCATTTCTTCTTTATCCCTCTCCCTCCCTCCCTCCCTCCCTAGCTCCCTTCTCTCTCCCTTCCTCCCCATTCCTTTCCCCCTACGTTTCAAATTCTAATTCAAACACTTCATTCAGAATTGCTGCAACAGTGGTACATTTAAGGCAGGTTTGAAAGCAGCCAGACGCTCGCTTATCATATGATGAATAGGCTTGAGGGCCGGCTCTATCTTTCTGGCTCTATCTCCCTGGCTCTATCTCCCTTGCTCTATCTCCCTGGTTCTGTCTCCTTGGCTCTATCTTCCTCGTTCTATCTCCCTGGGTGCTACTGTAATGAATGCCACAGTTTGTGTTGGCCCCTCTACAAGGAGCTGGTTGGAGCTTGTTCCTGTCATCACCATTGACACCACTGCCACCACCAGCACCACTGCCACCATCACCACCACCACTGCCACCACCAGCACCACCACCACTGCCACCACCGCCACCGCTGCCACCACCATCACCACCATCACCACCACCACTGCCACCACTGTCACCAACAGCACCATCGCCACCACTGCCACCACCATCACTGCCAATATCACAACCACCACCACCACAATCACCACCACCACTGCCACCACCGCCACCACTGCCACCACCACCACCATCACCACCACCACTGCCACCATCACCACCACCACTACCACCATCACCACCACCATCACCACCACCATCACCACCACCATCACCACTGCCATCACCACCACCACTGCCATCACCACCACCACTGCCATTACCACCACCACTGCCATCACCACCACCACTGCCACCATCACAACCACCACTATCATCACCACCACTACCACTACCATCACCACCACCATCACCACCATCACACCAATGCCACCACCGCCACCACCATCATCACCACCATCGCTGCCATCACCACCACCACTGCCACCATCACCACCACCACTGCCACCATCACCACCACCACTGCCACCACCACCACTGCCACCATCACCACTACCACCACTACCAGCAATACTGCCACCACCATCACCACCACCACTGCCACCACCACCACCACTGCCACCATCGCCACCACTGCCACCGTCATCCCCACAGCCACCACCATCACCACCACCACTGCCACTACCACCACCACTGTCACCATCACCACCACCACTGCCACCACACCACCACCACCACTGCCACCATCACTACCACTGACAACACCACCACAAACACTGCCACCACCACAACCACTGACAACACCAATGCCACCACCACCACTACCACCACCATCACCACCAGTGTCACCACTGCCACCACCACTGACGCCACTGCCACCACCACCACTACCACCACCATCACCACCAGTGTCACCACTGCCACCACCACTGACGCCACTGCCACCACCACTGACGCCACTGCCACCACCACTACCAGTGCAACCTCTGCCACCTCCACCACCACCACCACCACCACCACTGACACCACCACCACCACTGCCACCACCACAACCAACACCACTGACAACATAACAAAGCCCTGCCTTCTCAAAGTTCTCTGACAACAGCAACGTTTTCAAGGTTCAGAAACATCATCGAGGTTCAGAAACAGTACAAGCACTCTTCGCTCAAGCCAGAAACACTACCAGAGCTCGAAACAGCGTGGAAAAAGAAAACAGCAATCCTGTCAGAGTGCAAAACATTTATCAGGCTTCATCTTCACCTTCATATGAGAAGAGGTTAGAACCTCCCTGGATGGTTGTTGTCTAGCACTCTAACTACCTCCCTGGAGGGTAGATCCTCCTTGGACGGTAGTACCTCCCTTGACGGTAGTACCTCCCTGGATGGCAGTACCTCCCTGGATGGTAGTACCTCCCTTGACGGTAGTACCTCCCTTGACGGTAGTACCTCCCTTGACGGTAGTACCTCCCTGGATGGGAGTACCTCCCTGGACGGTAGTACCTCCCTTGACGGTAGTACCTCCCTTGACGGTAGTACTTCCCTGGATGGCAGTACCTCCCTGGACGGTAGTACCTCCCTTGACGGTAGTACCTCCCTTGACGGTAGTACCTCCCTTGACGGTAGTACCTCCCTTGACGGTAGTACCTCCCTGGATGGGAGTACCTCCCTGGACGGTAGTACCTCCCTTGACGGTAGTACCTCCCTGGATGGGAGTACCTCCCTGGACGGTAGTACCTCCCTTGACGGTAGTACCTCCCTGGATGGTAGTACCTCCCTTGACGGTAGTACCTCCCTTGACGGTAGTACCTCCCTTGACGGTAGTACCTCCCTGGATGGGAGTACCTCCCTGGACGGTAGTACCTCCCTTGACGGTAGTACCTCCCTGGACGGTAGTACCTCCCTGGATGGTTGTTGCCTAACACCCTCACTACCAGCAACTAAGCCTGTTCACCAGGCATCACAGTTCATTACCTGTTCAACCAGACTGTTGCTATAAGCTGCCCACAACTCCCGACCCATCAACAGCGTCTTTAATGTTCCTTACGGCTCAGTAACGCCATGTACCTTATTATGGAGTATCTTCAAGTGCTACTTTCTCCAGCAACACTTTTGTCACGCCCACCATCGTTTCGTAAAGTGTTCCATCGTGGAGGCAACGAGGAACGTCCATTCACAGCATACGTTCTGTACGTGGTGTTCCGGAGGGCGGGGAACGCGGAACGTTCCGTCCACAGCGTTCCGTAGCGCACGGAACACAAGGTAGAGGGAGCTTCTCACATGTAAACAGGAACAACTGCGATAGGCCCTTGTTACCCTCAAGGCTGCCTCGCCCCACAAAAGGCTAGGCAAAGGATGAAGGGAAATGAAAAGGGGGAGAGAGGGAGAGAGAGAGAGAAGAGGGGCGGAGCAAAGGAAAAAAAAGAGTGAGGAGGGGAGGAGGAAGAGGAAGAGAGATGGGAGAGGAAGAAAGAGAGGGAGGAGACACTGAAGGGGTGGGAAGGAGTGTGTAGAGAGAGAGAGAGAGAGAAGGGGAAACAGGGGAGGCGAGAAGAAAGATATATACGAGATATAAACGATCACAGGAAAAGAACGAAGAACGAGAGGAATTAAGAAGGCAAGGAGGAAGAGAAGGACATAGAAATAAATATGTTATGTGGGAAGAAAATGAAAGAAAAGGGCAGACCTGAAGTGACGTTTGTATGTTGTGTATCAGTGATAGAGACCATAGAGCTGAACACTTTCCTCAAGGCTGAAGGACTGACCACCTCAAAACTACTTCAAGTCTGGGGGACTGATCACATTATCTTTACCTCTCCACAGCTTCGACTGTATTCGACTGAAGAAGTGTACTATGTAAGCAAAGAGTTTTGGAAATAAAGATTCGAGTGTTGCACATGTGTCTCATTCATTAACTTGTGGGAACTGGATACCTTATTGTAATAACTTGCATGAGTGTGAATCCTGGGTTTTAAACGTTGCAGCGAGGAGGAGGTTGGGGGTAGTATAGATGTCATGTCTGAGGGCAATGTGTGGTGTGAATATTATGCAGAGAAATCGTAGTTTGGAGATTAGAAGGTGTGAAGATGCCACAGGTAATAAACCCAGAGGGCTAAGGAGGGGTTGTTGAGGTGGTTCGGACGTTTAGAAAGGATGGAGCAATATTGGTAGGCATTTAAATCTGGGGTGCATGGAAGATGGTGAAGGGTTCGTCAAAGGAAGGGTTAGAAGGAGAGGATAAAGGCTTTTTTTTTTTTTAGCGCGAGGAGATTGGACATCGACTTATGCAAGCGTGTTAGATGGGAGTGAGTGGAGACAAGTGGTTTTTATGACTTGAGGTGCTGTTGGAGTGTGAGCAAGGTAACATTTATGGAGGATTCAGGAAAACCTATCGGTTAGTCGGATTTGAGACCTCTGAACTGTGATATGATATATATATATATATATATATATATATATATATATATATATATATATATATATATATATATATATATATATATATATATATATATATATATATATACAATAACCCACATGGATACAGAAACACAGGAAGGTGATTGATCTGTATTTCGACCCTTTCTGGGATCCTCCTCATCAGATATGCAGAAGAGGATCCCAGAAGGGGGTCGAAATATTCAGATCAACCAACCTCCTGTGTTTCTGTATCCATGTTATTATTGAGCATTGACAAGTGTTCACTACACTTCAGTTATTCATAATACATATATATATAGATGCACAAAAATACACAGAGAGAGCTATAGTGTGAGAATTTACTTTAATACCTATTTTAGAAATTAATGTATTCTTGACCAGTGGTGCACAGGTTACATGAAACTTTAATGACCTCAGTTGTAGTTAAGTATTAAACTCCATTAACCCAAAAAAATCTACCTTGACTGCTGTCACTGACGTCGTTGTTTACGTTACAGGTTCTCCTCCTGGCGTGGGTGTGGGGAGCCCGCTGAGCGAGGCGCCAGTCGAAGTAGTTCGATCTCGCTCACCGTCACCCATGCCTCGCTCTCCCTCTCCTGCCTCGCTTCCCTCGCCGTCCAGGGAGGACCAACGGGCGGGGGAGGGTGACGGGGCGGGGTGTGTGGGCGGCGGGGCGGCCTCCTCCAACGCCAGCGGTGGGGCGGGAGACGACGCCGAAGAAGACCGCAAGCGGCGCAAGAAGAAGACTCGGACGGTGTTCTCGCGGTCTCAAGTCTTCCAGTTAGAGAGCACCTTCGACATGAAGCGTTACCTGTCGTCCTCGGAGCGGGCGGGACTGGCCGCCTCGCTCCACCTCACCGAGACGCAGGTCAAGATCTGGTTCCAGAACCGCCGCAACAAGTGGAAGAGACAGCTTGCGGCCGAACTGGAGGCGGCCAACATGGCCCATGCTGCCCAGCGCCTCGTCCGTGTGCCCATCCTCTACCACGACGGCTCCACCTCGGCCGAGGCCGCCCACACCCGCCCGCGCCGCCCCCGCCCAATTCCCTGCCACCCCAATCCGCCCTCCCGCCCTATTCCTTGTACTACCCGCCCGTCACCTCCACCTACTCCACCACAGTACAGGCGCCCACGCCCGTCAGACCTACTCTCTCCTCCCTCGTGTAGACCCTCTTTACACCCTCCCACCTCACTTCTACGTAACCTCAAAGACCTCCACAGCAAGTTCCAGTGGTCTTGGAGGACGGTAACCACTGTTAAAGACGCCTGTTCGTTCTCGTACAGATAACAGTTGTTGCATCAACTGCGAACTGACAAAATGTTTTAATCCATGGAAAACCGTTTCCTCCTCCTCCTTCTTTCCTCCCTTAACAACGGAATCCTCTCTTTCCTTTCTCCCCCACCTACGGAAACCCCACTTCCCTTCCTCTACCACCCACGTCAGTACATCTCGCTCCTTTCCGCTACGCTAGAACCTCCGATACAAGGAAACAACGTACAACCATTACGGCTCAAGACGCCATGATGGCTTCAGACAGGTCACGGCTGGTGAACACCACAAACATTATTGACCAATAAGAAGTCAGAGCAAACACCAGTGGGCCAATCACAATGGCTTTCCCCTCCGACGTGTGTGTGTTTACATTCTCTCTCAGAATTCACGCGTGTCAACAACACGGAAAAATGCAGTGATTCGGTGTTAACTATAAGGAATTGCATTTTTTTCTTATATAGTTAATTTTGTTGGATATATGTTTAGCGAAGAAGATACTGTACAAATATAAAATGTAAATACTGAAAATATATAAATATATATATTTATTGTTTATATTTTTAAAATTGATTTCTCAGGTTTATTAGTCCATACTTTTTTTTTTTCTCAACTTTGGTATGATATAAAAAAAAGACATCCGTTCAATGATTTAAGAAAATGCTAATAATTTCTTTGATGACTCAAAATTATCAAGATTTTGTTAATTTCTAACAAAAAAAATAACTTCAGTGATTCACCGCCTTATAACTTCAAATTTAAAAAAATTACAGCGAAGTTACTCTGAATTACATAATTAATGATTTTCCTGAATTTGTAAATTATTGTTTTGTAAATGATTTACAATGAATTTAGTGAACGATTTACAGGTAACTTACAGGAAATAATTGTAAATTACAGTTACGTTAATTACAGATTTGATTTTTTATATAGTGCCATAAATTCATGAGCAGGAATAATGTACATACTAGCTTATATGTCACACGACATAAACATGACCCAAACAGAACCTAAACAGGACCCAAACTTGACATAAACATGACCCAAACAGGACCTAAATATAACCCAAACAGGACCTGAATATGACCCAAACAGGACCTAAACATGACCCAAACAGGACCTAAACATGACCCAATCAGAACCTAAACATGCAAGCACAACCTAAACAGGATCTAAACATGACCTAAACACCCAAACAGGACCTAAACGTTCACACACTAAAATATATGACCCAGGCACGTCCTAGCAGGACCTAAACATGATCCAAACAGAACCGAAACATGATCTAAACGTGACATGAACAAGCTTCAAACGGGACCCACACATGACTTGAACTTGACCTAAACATGACCCAAACGCGATCTAACCATGACCCAAGCAGAACATAAACAGAACGCAAACAGTACCCAAACAGGACACCAACATGACACAAACATGTCCTAAACATGTCCTGAACATGACCTAAACACTGATTATTAAATGTTTTAAATTATGTTTCTGTCTTTTGCTTTTCCTCTCCCCTACCTCGAATCAAACGTGATTAACTCCCAATTCCATTACGGGTTCAGCGTTTCCCCTATACTAATAATAATAATAATAATAATAATAATAATAATAATAATAATAATAAATTGTATTATTATCATGATTATTATTATTATTATTATTATTATTATTATTATTATTATTATTATTATTATTATTATTATTATTATTATATGCTAAGTGACGTGCACTAACACAAGCCTTGAGTTTTGTTGTCTAACAACAGACTAGAACGCTAAGAGGCTAGAACGCTACGAGATTAGAATGCTAGAATACTTGGAGGCTAGGAGGCTACAATGCAATGAGGCTAGAATGCTAGGAGGTTTGAATACTATGAAGCTAGAATGCTAAGAGGTTAGAAGGCTAGAATAATAGAATGCTAGGAGGTTAGAATACTACAAGGCTAAAATGCTTAGATGACAGAATGCTAGGAGTCTAGAATATTAGAATGCTGGGAGACTAGGAGGCTAAAATGCTAGGAGGGCAGAAGACTAGAATGCTAGGAGTCTAGAAGAATGGAGGACGAGAAGGCGAGAAGACTAAAAGGCTAGAAGGGCAGAAGGCTAGGAAACTAACCATAGTACGGATGGGGTTAGAACCCATGGCGTGGCGAGTGAGTCTTAAAATTCCAGGCCAGTGCTAGAAGGCAAGATAAAGGCTAGGAGACTAGTAAGATAAAAGCTAGGAGACTAGTAAGATAAAGGCTAGGAGACTAGTAAGATAAAAGCTAGGAGACTAGTAAGATAAAGGCTAGGAGACTAGTAAGATAAAGGCTAGGAGACTAGTAAGATAAAGGCTAGGAGACTAGTAAGATAAAGGCTAGGAGACTAGTAAGATAAAGGCTAGGAGACTAGTAAGATAAAGGCTAGGAGACTAGTAAGATAGAAGGCTAGGAGACTAGTAAGATAAACGCTAGGAGACTAGTAAGATAAAGGCTAGGAGACTAGTAAGATAGAAGGCTAGAAGACTAGTAAGATAGAAAGGCTAGGAGACTAGTAAGATAAAGGCTAGGAGACTAGTAAGATAAAGGCTAGAGACTAGTAAGATAGAAAGGCTTGGAGACTAGTAAGATAAAGGCTAGGAGACTAGTAAGATAATGGCTAGGAGACTAGTAAGATAGAAGGCTAGGAGACAAGAAAGATAGAAGGCTAGAAGACTAGTAAGATAGAAAGCTAGGAGACTAGTAAGATAAAGGCTAGGAGACTAGTAAAATAAAGGCTAAGAGACTAGTAAAATAGAAGGCTAGGAAACTAGTAAGATAAAGGCTAGAAGACTAGTAAGATAAAGGCTAGGAGACTAGTAAGATAGAAGGCTAGGAGACTAGTAAGATAGAAGGCTAGGAGACCAGAAATATAGAAGGTTAGAAAGACAGAAGGCTAGAAAGATAGAAGGCTAGAAAGATAGGCTACAAGGCTAGAAAAATAGAAGGGTTGGAGGCTAGACTACTAGGAGGCTAGAAAGATAGAAAACTAGAATACTAAAAGGCTAGAAGAATAGAAGGCTTTAAGACTAGGAAGATAGAAGGTTAGGAAGCTAGAAAGCTTGGATGCTAAAGGGATAGAAGACTAGAAAGCTAGGAGGCTAAAAGGATAAAAAGCTAGAAGGCAAGGAGGCTAGAAGGTTAGTAGTCTAGAAAACTAGGACAGAAGGTTAGGAGGCTAGGAAGACAGAAGGCTAGAAGGTTAGGAGGCTAGAAGGCTCGGAGGACAGAAGGCTAGGAGGATAGAAGGTTAAGAGGCTAGGGGACAGAAGGCGAGAAGGTTAGGAGGACAGAAGGTTAGAAGGCTAGAAGGACAGAAGGTTAGGACAAAAAGACAGAAGGCTAGGAGGACAGAAGGTTAGGAGGCTAGAAGGCTAGGAGGAGAGAAGGCTAGAAGGTTAGGAGGCTGGAAGGCTAGGAGGTTGGAAGGCTAGGAGGCTGGAAGGCTAGGAGGCGGCTGGAAGGCTAGGAGGCTGGAAGGCTAGGAGGCTGGAAGGCTAGGAGACTGGAAGGCTAGGAGGCTGGAAGGCTAAGAGGCTGGAAGGCTAGGAGGCTGGAAGGCTAGGAGACTGTAAGGCTAGGAAGCTGGAAGGCTAAGAGGCTGGAAGGGTAGGAGGCTGGAAGGCTAGAAAGCTGGAAGGCTAGGAGACTGGAAGGCTAGGAGGCTGGAAGGCTAAGAGGCTGGAAGGCTAGGAGGTTGGAAAGCTAAGAGGCTGGAAGGCTAGGAGGCTGGAAGGCTAGGAGGCTGGAAGGCTAAGAGGCTGGAAGGCTAGGAGGCTGGAAGGCTAAGAGGCTGGAAGGCTAGGAGGCTAAGAGGCTGGAGGGCTAGGAGGCTGGAAAGCTAAGAGGCTGGAAGGCTAGGAGGCTGGAAGGCTAGGAGGCTGGAAGGCTAGGAGACTGGAAGGCTAAGAGGCTGGAAGGCTAGGAGACTGGAATGCTAGGAGGCTGGAAGGCTAGGAGACTGGAAGGCTAGGAGGCTGGAAGGCTAAGAGGCTAGGAGGGTGGAAGGCTAAGAGGCTGGAAGGCTGGAAGGCTAGGAGGCTGGAAGGCTAGGAGGCTGGAAAGCTAAGAGGCTGGAAGGCTAGGAGGCTGGAAGGCTAGGAGGCTGGAAGGCTAAGAGGCTGGAAGGCTAGGAGACTGGAAGGCTAGGAGACTGGAAGGTTAGGAGTCTGCAAGGCTAGGAGGCTGGAAGGCTAAGAGGCTGGAAGGCTAAGAGGCTGGAAGGCTAGGAGGCTGGAAGGCTGGAAGGCTAGGAGGCTGGAAGGCTAGGAGGCTGGAAGGCTAAGAGACTGGAAGGCTAAGAGGCTGGAGGGCTAGGAGGCTGGAAGGCTAGGAGGCTGGAAGGCTAGGAGGCTGGAAGGCTAGGAGACTGGAAGGCTAAGAGGCTGGAAGGCTAGGAGACTGGAAGGCTAGGAGGCTGGAAGGCTAGGAGGCTGGAAGGCTAAGAGGCTGGAAGGCTAGGAGGTTGGAAGGCTAGGAGGCTGGAAGGCTAGGAGGCTGGAAGGCTAGGAGGCTGGAATTCTAAGAGGCTGGAAGGCTAAGAGGCTGGAAGGCTAAGAGGCTGGAAGGCTAGGAGGCTGGAAGGCTATGAGGCTGGAAGGCTAGGAGGCTAAGAGGCTGGAAGGCTAGGAGACTGGAAGGTTAAGAGGCTGGAAGGCTAAGAGGCTGGAAGGCTAGGAGGCTGGAAGGCTAGGAGGCTAAGAGGCTGGAAGGCTAGGAGACTGGAAGGCTAAGAGGCTGGAAGGCTAGGAGGCTGGTAGGCTAGGAGGCTGGAAGGCTAGGAGGCTGGAAGGCTAGGAGGCTGGAAGGCTAGGAGACTGGAACGCTAAGAGGCTGGAAGGCTAGGAGGCTGGAAGGCTAGGAGGCTGGAAGGCTAGGAGGCTGGAAGGCTAAGAGGCTGGAAGGCTAGGAGGCTAGAAGGCTAAGAGGCTGGAAGGCTAGGAGGCTGGGAGGCTGGAAGGCTAGGAGGCTGGAAGGCTAGGAGGCTGGAAGGCTAGGAGGCTGGAAGGCTAGGAGGCTGGAAGGCTAGGAGGCTGGAAGGCTAGGAGGCTGGAAGGCTACGAGGCTGGAAGGCTAGGAGGCTGGAAGGCTAGGAGGCTGGAAGGCTAGGAGGCTGGAAGGCTAAGAGGCTGGAAGGCTAGGAGGCTGGAAGGCTAGGAGGCTGGAAGGCTAGGAGGCTGGAAGGCTAGGAGGCTGGAAGGCTAGGAGGCTGGAAGGCTAGGAGGCTGGAAGGCTAAGAGGCTGGAAGGCTAGGAGGCTGGAAGGCTAGGAGGCTGGAAGGCTAGGAGGCTGGAAGGCTAGGAGGCTAGGAGCACAGAAGATGTTTCTCTCTAATAAGAAATACTTTTTCTTGTGGTTATTTCAATAAAGACTTGTGTGTGAGTGGCTTTACTGGTTGATGAAGCCAGGGCATCCAAGCCAGGCTGGGTTAGTGCAGGTACTTAGTGACCTGTGAAGGCGAGACCACAGCAGTCAGTAGGTACCAGAGCTGTGGATGTCCTCAGCAGTTATGTACTGACTTCACTCCTACTATACACTGTTCTTATATTGTCTTAAAAAAAAAAAAAAAAAATCATCATATTCTGTTTTGTTTTTTTATCAAGTTGACCTACGATTCGGCATTGTACTACAGAAATTGAGCTAAATTCCAAAAAATATGTCTCAAGTGAAAGTATTAGAAAGTATATGAGAAAGTATATGAGAGAGACGTATTGTGATATTGTGTGAATTATTAAATATTCCTAGTACGTCTTTCTTCGAGTTGGGTAGTGGGTTTAAAGCCTATCTACTGAACTAGGGTCATTAAAGCTCACTGATTTTTATTATTTTGGTTTAAACTCTATCTACTATACTACGGGCATAAAGGCTGGTTGGTTGTTATTTGCGTTTCAAGCTTATCTACTATACGAGGGACATTAAGGCTGGTTTTTTTTTTAATGCATTCAAAGTCTATCTACACCACGAGGGTCATTAAGAGTGGTTGGTTAATTAGGCTATCTTCTAAACGAGGCTCATTAGGCTTGTTAGTTGCTTAATTACTTTTAAGCAGTGAATAATTGGTACAAATGCCAGAGAAGCAGGCAGGAACAGCAGGAAAAGCACTGCAGTAGGTCAAGGTCAAGGCACTGCAGTAGGTGAAGGTCCGTGATGAAGTGTCGGGATGGGTGCATGCGTCGCGTGGGGTTCCACAAGGGTCAGTGCCATGGCCAGTGCTATTTCTTGTATGTCTGAATGACATGACAGAAGGGATAGAGTCAGATGTGTCCCTGTTTGCAGACGATGTGAACTAATGAGACTACAAGCAGACGAGGACCAGGAAAGGTTGCAAATGGATCTGGACAGACTGCAGGTCTGGTCTAACAAGTGGCTACTGGAGTTTAACCCCCATCAACACACACACACACACACACACACACACACACACACAACCAGCACGGATTCAGGGAAGGCAAATCCTGTGTCACAAACCTCCTGGAGTTTTATGACAAGGTAACAGAAGTAAGACACGAGAGAGAAGGGTGGGTTGACTGCATTTTCTTGGACTGCAAGAAGGCCTTCGATACAGTTCCTCACAAGAGATTAGTGCAGAAGCTAGAGGATCAGGCACGTGTAACAGGAAGGGCACTGCAATGGATCAG
>WNWK01000732.1:260198-340198 GCA_009830355.1 Cherax destructor | reverse complement strand
GAGATGTCATTCTGGTTTTTTCCCATTTCTTTGAGTCACTTTCAAATACTCCAGTGCTTGTGTTGCAGACATCCAGTACTGGCTTGTACCACAAGTAAGGTCCAGTAACGTGTTACAGACCTCCAGTACGGCCTTGTACCACAAGCAAGGTCCAGTAACGTGTTACAGACCTCCAGTACGGCCTTGTACCCAAGCAAGGTCCAGTAACTCTCACAAACAAGAAAAAAGTTAAGAGTAAAGACAAAACACATAAACTAAATTATCTACACACTGCAATTAATCACTACGTGTAAAATATTAAATCAACACAAGCCAACTTAATGAGAAACAGTAAAGATAAACAACGAGAGAGATAACCAGAGGCTGCAGTGGAATGTGCACCAGCTGACGGCCTGAGAGAGTCTGTCTCCCAAGAACCATCGAAAGAACTATTACTGAAACTAAATAATTGAACAGTTATCATCCTCCTCCCTCTTCCTTCTGACATGTCAGAAGGCCTCAGCACAGCTACAATAATAGTCGCCAGACTATGTAGAGTAGGACACCGCCAGACTATCTAGAACTGTAAACCATCACCAGACTATCTAGAGTAGTGCACTATTACCAGACTATATGTGCTTGCAACTAAGACAACTATTGGATTGACGTGAATTGCTACATGCGAAATAGATATGTACCGATAGATACTTACCAGATAGAACCATATTCGATAGATACTTACCAAATAGACACATTCCAGATAGATACATACCAAATAGATACAGTCCAGATAGATACATGCCAGGTATATAAATTTCAGACAGATACGTGCCAGATACATAAATGTCATACATACTAGAAAGATACACGTCAGAAAGATACATGCCATACATGCTAGATAGATACATGCCAGATAGATACATGCCATACATGCTAAATAGATACATGCCTGATAGATACATGCCAGATAGATATTTACCAGATAGATATATACTCGATAGATACATGCCAGATACATGAATACTAGATAGATCCATGCTAGATAGATGTACACACGATGAGTACATGCCAAATAGATACATGTCAGATAGATACGTACCAGATAGATACATGCCAGATAGATATATACCAGATAGATACATACCAGATAGATACATACCAGATAGATACATACCAGATAGATACATGCCTTAAAGAAGTATGCTCGATAGATACATACCAGATGGATGTATACCCGATAGACACATACCAGACAGATGTACACACGATAGATACATGCCACATAGATACAACCATATCTACTCGGCAGGCGTAAAATTCACCTTAAATCGCTGGGGAGAAAGTCAGTGTAGTAATGAAATCCATCGTTGGTCGCCATTTTTTTCCCAGACCAAAAAAAAAAAAAAAGGTGAGCATCGCTTGTGGGTGTTGAAAATGACAGAGTTAAGTATGTTTTTCTCACCCATTCATTTATCCATAAATCCTGCCAATCTGTTGTGATGATAATGAGGATGTTTAGTAAGTCAGCTGCTGTTGCTGCTGCATGTGCAGAGATAAGCTGCTTACCACAGCTTAATACAGCTGAACTGTTGCTACCACTACCACCACCACCACCGCTACTACCACTACTACCACTACTACCACTACTACCACCACTACTACCACCACCACCGCTGCTACTACTACTACTACTACCACTACTACTACCACCACCACTACTACCACTACTACTACCACTACTACCAACACTACTACCACCACTACTACCACCACCACCGCTACTACCACTACTACCACCACTACTACTACTATTACTACCATTACTACTACTACTACTATTACCACTACCACTACTACTATTACCACCACTACTACTACTACCAACCACCGCTACTACCACTACTACTACTACCACTACTGCTACTACACCCACCTGTATCACTACCACCACTATTACTACTATTACTACCATTACTACTACTACTACTACTACTAGTACCAGTCGGTCGAAGGAACCGATTTAGTGTACAGTTAGAGAGGGTCAGAGACCAGGTGGTGAGAGAGGGTTTAACACCTTATTAGAGTGTTTGTGAGTGTGTGGGTCACAAGTCTATTGTTCTTCTTGCACTTATACTCTGTCATCGTCTCCCTCCCTTCCCTCCTTCCTTCCCTCCCTCCCTCCCTCCTTCCTTCCCTCCCTCCCTCCCTCCCTTCATTAGCCTCCCTACCTACGTATATCTCTACATTAATGTCTGTATATTTGTTTCTATTATCTCCCTCTATCTCTTTCCCTTTCTCTACCTCCTCTTTTCTTTCTGTCTACTCCTCTCTACCTCCTTCGTCCTTCCCTCTTCTCTTATGTTTACTTCCTACATTCACTCTATCTTTTGTCTTTTTTTTATTTGAAGAGAAATAAAAACTAGAAAAATAATAATAATAATAATAATAATAATAATAATAATAATAATAATAATAATAATAATAATAATAATAATAAAATAAAATAATAAAAGAAGAAGAAGAAGAAGAAGAAGAAGAAGAAGAAGAAGAAGAAGAAGAAGAAGAAGAAGAAGAAGAAGAAGAAGAAGAAGAAGAAGAAGAAGAAGAAGAAGAAGAAGAAGAAGAAGAAGAAGAAGAAGAAGATACATACATAAACACAGATATGACCAGTCTGTCTGCCTCTCTCTCTCTCTCTCTCTCTCTCTCTCTCTCTCTCTCTCTCTTTCTCTCTCTCGTGATCCCATGAGCGAGACAACGAAAGAGAATTTAATCCGCTCTAATTTGTCTCGTGCCTTCCCCCTCCTCCCCATCACCCCGCTTACCCCTTCCTCCATCTCCTCTTCCTTCTATCCCCCCCCCTCCCCTAAACCTAAACAAACACCTCACCACGTCACCTGGGAGAGTAGGTGGTACTTATCAACATCCCAGGTGCTGGCCAGGGGTAAATAGGTGACTAATTAGGAGAGAGAGAGAATGACATTCAAACAGACAGACAGACATAGACAGACAGATATACAGACACAGGGAAGACAGGCAAACAGACAGACACAGAGAGATATACCGACACAGACAGCGAAGACAGATAGACACACACAGATAGGCACAGGGGAGACAGACAGACAGAAACAGACATATAGAGACACAGAGAAGAAATGACACAGATATACAGACACAGACAGAGAAGAAGACAGACATACAAATAGACAGACATAGACAGACAGAGAAGAAGACAGACAGATATACAGAGAGACAGACACAGACAGAAATAAGTTAAGAAGCATGGCACTTCCAACAATGTAAACCAGCTCTAAATCTGTTTCACTTGTACACCCACACACCTCTCTCTCTCTCTCTCTCTCTCTCTCTCTCTCTCTCTCTCTCTCTCTCTCTCTCTCTCTCTCTCTCTCTCTCTCTCTTTCTCTCTCTCTTAATCCAGCTCCCAGGATGTATAATATCCACCACCATAATCCACTTTAGTGGATGATCTACCTCACTAATCCAGGTGTTTGTTAAACACGCCAGTCTGATCCTTCAAAGAGGCGCCTCTACTTGATAAAACCTGGTTTATGGTATTATCTACAGCACCGCCGCTGGTGTATGGGTTTATCTACAGCAGAACCCTGATTTATGGGTTTATCTACAGCAGAACCGCTGGTTTATGGGTTATCTACAAGAGTCACTGGTTTATGGTTTATGTACAGCAGAGCCACTGGTTTATGGGTTTATATACAGCAGAGCAACTGGTTTATGGGTTTATCTACAACAGAGCCACTGGTTTATGGTTTAACCACAGCAGAGTCACTAGTTTATGGGTTTATCTAAAGCAGAGCATTTGGTTTATGTGTTTATCTACAGCAGAACTACTGACTTGTGGGTTTATCTACAGCAGAACTACTGACTTGTGGGTTTATCTACAGCAGAACCATTCTATTATGGGTTTATTTACAGCAGATGAGCCGCCAACACACACTGCCTTCCTTTGGCCTACTCCTCCTCCTCCTCTTTTTTCTTCTTCTTTCTTCTTTATTTTAGTGACACAATCAAAACTTCTCATTATGACTTATTCATCTTTTAACATGATCATCAACCGTGATGGACTGTCTTCCACTACCATGATCATCAACTGTGATGGACTGTCTTCCACTACCATGATCATCAACTGTGATGGACTGTCTTCCACTACCATGATCATCAACCGTGATGGACTGTCTTCCACTACCATGATCATCAACTGTGATGGACTGTCTTCCACTACCATGATCATCAACTGTGATGGACTGTCTTCCACTATTATGATCATCAACTGTGATGGACTGTCTTCCACTACCATGATCATCAACTGTGATGGACTGTCTTCCACTATTATGATCATCAACTGTGATGGACTGTCTTCCACTACCATGATCATCAACTGTGATGGAATGTCTTCCACTACCATGATCATCAACTGTGATGGACTGTGTTTTCCATTACCATGATCATCATCTGTGATGGACTGTGTTTTCCATTACCATGATCATCAACTGTGATGGACTGTCTTCCACTACCATGATCATCAACTGTGATGGACTCTCTTCCACTACCATGATCATCAACTGTGATGGACTCTTTTCCACTACCATGATCATCAACTGTGATGGACTGTCTTCCACTACCATGATCATCAACTGTGATGGACTCTCTTCCACTATTATGATCATCATCTGTGATGGACTGTGTTTTCCATTACCATGATCATCAACTGTGATGGACTGTCTTCCACTACCATGATCATCAACTGTGATGGACTGTCTTCCACTATTATGATCATCAACTGTGATGGACTGTCTTCCACTACCATGATCATCAAATGTGATGGACTCTCTTCCACTACCATGATCATCAACTGTGATGGACTCTTTTCCACTACCATGATCATCAACTGTGATGGACTGTCTTCCACTACCATGATCATCAACTGTGATGGACTCTCTTCCACTATTATGATCATCAACTGTGATGGACGCTTTTCCACTACCATGATCATCAACTGTGATGGACTGTCTTCCACTATTATGATCATCAACTGTGATTGACTGTGTTTTCCATTACCATGATCATCAACTGTGATGGACTGTGTTTTCCATTACCATGATCATCAACTGTGATGGACTGTGTTTTCCATTACCATGATCATCAACTGTGATAGCTGTGTTAGAGAGACTAAGTATTCTGTAGGTATGTAGAGCAGGCGACAAATATTCTTAAATCTATAAGGTAGAGAAACAAACATACTTAAATACTACAATGAGGTTGTGAACCTCCGCTCAGTGGGATTAGATACCTTCGGAAAACGTTTATAAAAACACGTTGTGATGCTCATTTGATCTTCTCCTTCGCTCTTCCAGAGTCGCTATAAACACTGTAGATAGGTTCAAAATGGCTGAAATAACGAGATATGAGACGTAGGATTCAGCGTCCATATTAACTCTGCAAAAATGTTCAGAATGGCTGAGTTAGTGTTGGATCGTACCCAGGGAAGGAAACACAGTGAGATAGACACTTAAATACCAGCGAGGAGCAGGATTAGATTCTTTGAAACGCTGATTAAATTCTTTATCTAGCGAGGCTAATCTCCTGGGCGTGTGGGCAAGGGGGTTCTAACTACACTCTTCCTGCCCCCTTTCCTAACATCCCACCTCTGTTCATCCTTATACTTATCCTAGCCTATCCTCTATCACTTCCTACCATTATTATACTCCCTTCCCATCCTACCCTTCCTCTATCCTTCTCCAGCAACACCAGTCATCCACCTCCAGTAATACCAGTCATCCACCTCCAGTAACACCAGTCACCCACCTCCAGTAACATTAGTCATCCACCTCCAGTAATATTAGTCATCCACCTCCAGTAACACCAGTCATCCACCTCCAGTAACACTAGTCATCCACATCCAGTAACACCAGTCATCCACCTCCAGTAACACCAGTTCTCCACCTCCAGTAACACCAGTCATCCACCTTCAGTAACACCAGTCATCCACCTCCAGTAACACCAGTCATCCACCTCCAGTAACACCAGTCATCCACCTCCAGTAACACTAGTCATCCACCTCCAGTAACACTAGTCATCCACCTCCAGTAACACTAGTCATCCACCTCCAGTAACACCAGTCATCCACCTCCAGTAACACTAGTCATCCACCTCCAGTAACAGCAGTCACCCACCTCCAGTAATACCGGTCATCCACCTCCAATAACACCAGTCATCCACCCAAAGTAACACCAGTCTTCCACTTCCAGTGACACCAGTCATCCATCTCCAGTAACAGCAGTCATCCACCTCCAGTAACACCAGTCGTCCACCTTCAATAACACCAGTCATCCACCCAAAGTAACACCAGTCATCCACCTCCAGTAACACAAGTCATCCACCTCAGGTAACACCAGTCATCCACCTCCAGTAACACCAGTCATCCACCTCCAGTAAAACCAATCATCCACCCAAAGTAACACAAGTCATCCACCTCAGGTAACACCAGTCATCCACCTCCAGTAACACCAGTCATCCACCTCCAGTAACACCAGTCATCCACCTCCAGTAACACCAGTCATCCACCTCCAGTACCCAGTCACACCTCTAGTACATCTCACCACCTCAGTAACACATGTCATCACCTCCAGTTACACCAGTCATCCACCTCCGGTAACACCAGTCATCCACATCAGTAACATATGTCATCCACCTCCAGCAACACCTGTCATCCACCTCTAGTAACACCTGTCATCCACCTCCAGTAACACCAGTCATCCACTCAGTAACACCTGTCTCATCTGAACACCAGTCATCCACCTCCAGTAACACCTGTCATCCACCTCCAGTAACACCTGTCATCCACTCGGTAACATCTGTCATCCACCTCCAGTAACACCTGTCATCCACCTCTAGTAACACCAGTCATCCACCTCCAGTAACACCAGTCATCCACCTCCAGTAACACCTGTCATCCACCTCCAGTAACACCTGTCATCCACCTCCAGTAACACCTGTCATCCACCTTCAGTAAAATCTGTCATCCACCTCCAGTAACACCTGTCATCCAATTACAGCAACACCTGTCATCCTCCTTCAGTAATACTTGTCAACCACCTCCAGTAACACCAGTCATCCACCTTCGGTAACACCAGTCATCCACTTCCAGTAAACCTGTCATCCACCTCAGTAAACCTGTCATCCACTCTCCAGTAACACCTGTCATCCACCTCCAGAACACCTGTCATCCACCTCAGTAACACCTGTCATCCACCTCCAGTAACATGTCATCCACTCTCAGTAACACTGTCATCCACCTCCAGTAACACCTGTCATCCACTTCCAGTAACACCTGTCATCCACCTCAGTAACACCTGTCATCCACCTCCAGTAACACCTGTCATCCACCTCCAGTAACACCTGTCATCCACCTCCAGTCAACACCTGTCATCCCTCCAGCAACACCTGTCATCCACCTCCAGTAACACCTGTCATCCACCTCCAGTAACACCTGTCATCCACCTCCAGCAACACCTGTCATCCACCTCCAGTAACACCTGTCATCCACCTCCAGCAACACCTGTCATCCACCTCCAGCAACACCTGTCATCCACCTCAGTAATACCTGTCATCCACCTCCAGTAACACCTGTCATCCACCTCCAGTAATACCGTCATCCACCTCCAGTAACACCTGTCATCCACCTCCAGCAACACCTGTCATCCACCTCCAGTAACACTGTCATCCACCTCCAGTAACACCTGTCATCCACCTCCAGAACACTGTCATCCACCTCCAGCAACACCTGTCATCCACCTCCAGTAACACCTGTCATCCACCTCCAGTAACACCAGTCATCCACCTCCAGTAACACCTGTCATCCACCTCCAGCAACACCTGTCATCCACCTCCAGTAACACCTGTCATCCACCTCCAGCAACACCTGTCATCCACCTCCAGTAACACCTGTCATCCACCTCCAGCAACACCTGTCATCCACCTCCAGAAACACCTGTCATCCACCTCCAGCAACACCTGTCATCCACCTCCAGTAACACCAGTCATCCACCTCCAGTAACACCTGTCATCCACCTCCAGCAACACCTGTCATCCACCTCCAGTAACACCTGTCATCCACCTCCAGCAACACCTGTCATCCACCTCCAGTAATACCAGTCATCCACCTCCAGTAACACCTGTCATCCACCTCCAGCAACACCTGTCATCCACCTCCAGTAACACCTGTCATCCACCTCCAGCAACACCTGTCATCCACCTCCAGTAACACCTGTCATCCACCTCCAGTAACACCTGTCATCCACCTCCAGCAACACCTGTCATCCACCTCCAGCAACACCTGTCATCCACCTCCAGCAACACCTGTCATCCACCTCCAGTAACACCTGTCATCCACCTCCAGTAACACCAGTCATCCACCTCCAGTAACACCTGTCATCCACCTCCAGCAACACCTGTCATCCACCTCCAGCAGCACCTGTCATCCACCTCCAGTAATACCAGTCATCCACCTCCAGTAACACCTGTCATCCACCTCCAGCAACACCTGTCATCCACCTCCAGCAACACCTGTCATCCACCTCCAGCAACACCTGTCATCCACCTCCAGTAACACCAGTCATCCACCTCCAGTAACACCTGTCATCCACCTCCAGCAACACCTGTCATCCACCTCCAGTAACACCTGTCATCCACCTCCAGCAACACCTGTCATCCACCTCCAGTAACACCTGTCATCACTCTAGTAACACCTGTCATCCACCTCCAGCAACACCTGTCATCACCTCCAGCAACACCTGTCATCCACCTCCAGTAACACCTAGTCATCCACCTCCAGTAACACCTGTCATCCAACTTCCAGCAACACCTGTCATCCACCTCCAGTAACACCTGTCATCACCTCCAGCAACACCTGTCATCCACCTCCAGTAACACCTGTCATCCACCTCCAGCAACACCTGTCATCCACCTCCAGCAACACCTGTCATCCACCTCCAGTAACACTCTGTCATCTCACCTCCAGTAACACCAGTCATCACCTCCAGTAACACCTGTCATCCACCTCCAGCAACACCTGTCATCCACCTCCAGTAACACCTGTCATCCACCTCCAGCAACACCTGTCATCCACCTCCAGTAACACCTGTCATCCACCTCCAGCAACACCTGTCATCCACCTCCAGAAACACCTGTCATCCACCTCCAGCAACACCTGTCATCCACCTCCAGTAACACCAGTCATCCACCTCCAGTAACACCTGTCATCCACCTCCAGCAACACCTGTCATCCACCTCCAGTAACACCTGTCATCCACCTCCAGCAACACCTGTCATCCATCTCCAGTAACACCTGTCATCCACCTCCAGCAACACCTGTCATCCACCTCCAGCAACACCTGTCATCCACCTCCAGTAAGGTCAACAAGATATTTTCTCCAGTGGCTGGAAAATGGTCTGGAAATTTGTCTTTACAAAGTAGGTTTAGCGGCTCCATCAACCTGTGTTGATGACTGTAGTGTTGATGACTGTAGTGTTGATGACTGTAGTGTTAATGACTGTAGTGTTGATGACTGTAGTATTGATGACTGTAGTGTTAATGGCTGTAGTGTTGATGACTGTGTTAATGGCTGTAGTGTTGATGACTGTGTTAATGGCTGTAGTGTTGATGACTGTGTTAATGGCTGTAGTGTTGATGACTGTGTTGAGGACTGTAGTATTGATGTCTGTAGTGTTGATGACTGTAGTGTTGATGACTGTAGTGTTGATGACTGTAGTGTTAATGACTGTTGTGTTGATGACTGTAGTATTGATGTCTGTAGTGTTGATGACTGTAGTGTTGATGACTGTAGTGTTGATGACTGTAGTGTTGATGACTGTAGTATTGATGACTGTAGTGTTAATTGCTGTAGTGTTGATGACTGTGTTAATGACTGTAGTGTTGATGACTGTAGTATTGATGTCTGTAGTGTTGATGACTGTAGTGTTGATGACTGTAGTGTTAATGACTGTAGTGTTGATGACTGTAGTATTGATGTCTGTAGGGTTGATGACTGTAGAGTTGATGACTGTAGTGTTGATGACTGTAGTGTTGATGACTGTAGTGTTGATGACTGTAGTGTTGATGACTGTAGTGTTGATGACTGTAGTATTGATGACTGTTGTGTTGATGACTGTAGTGTTGATGACTGTAGTGTTGATGACTGTAGTGTTGATGTCTGTAGTGTTGATGACTGTAGTGTTGATGACTGTAGTGTTGATGACTGTAGTGTTGATGACTGTAGTGTTGATGACTGTAGTGTTGATGACTGTAGTGTTGATGACTGTAGTGTTGATGACTGTAGTGTTGACGACTGTAGTGTTGACGACTGTAGTGTTGATGACTGTAGTGTTGATGTCTGTAGTGTTGATGACTGTAGTGTTGATGACTGTAGTGTTGATGACTGTAGTGTTGATGACTGTAGTATTGATGACTGTAGTGTTGATGTCTGTAGTGTTGATGACTGTAGTGTTGATGACTGTAGTGTTGATGACTGTAGTGTTGATGACTGTAGTGTTGATGACTGTAGTGTTGATGACTGTAGTGTTGATGACTGTAGTGTTAATGACTGTAGTGTTGATGACTGTAGTGTTGATGACTGTAGTATTGATGACTGTAGTGTTGATGACTGTAGTGTTGATGACTGTAGTGTTGATGACTGTAGTGTTGATGACTGTAGTGTTGATGACTGTAGTGTTGATGACTGTAGTGTTGATGACTGTAGTGTTGATGACTGTAGTGTTGATAACTGTAGTGTTGATAACTGTGATTAATGGTACAGTTACATACGTAGTTCTTGGAATTTACACGTGTAGAGATACTAGGTGTTTCTAGGAGTATTGTGGGTGGGTTTGTGTGTTTCTTTTCTCTGGAGACAACTCAAGTCTTTGTTCAGTCTCGCTGATCTCTGGAGAGACAACTCAAGTCTTTTTTCAGTCTCGCTGATCTCTGGTGAGACAACTCAAGTCTTTATTTAGTCTCGCTGATCTCTGGAGAGACAACTCAAGTCTTTGTTCAGTCTCGCTGATCTCTGGTGAGACAACTCAAGTCTTTGTTCAGTCTCGCTGATCTCTGGTGAGACAACTCAAGTCTTTATTTAGTCTCGCTGATCTCTGGTGAGACAACTCAAGTCTTTGTTCAGTCTCGCTGATCTCTGGTGAGACAACTCAAGTCTTTATTTAGTGTCGCTGACTGGAAACTCGTCTTTGTTTAGTTCGTGATCTCTGGGAGACAACTCAAGTCTTTGTTTAGTCTCGCTGATCTCTGGTGAGACAACTCAAGTCTTTGTTTAGTCTCGCTGATCTCTGGTGAGACAACTCAAGTCTTTGTTCAGTCTCGCTGATCTCTGGTGAGACAACTCAAGTCTTTGTTCAGTCTCGCTGATCTCTGGTGAGACAACTCAAGTCTTTGTTTAGTCTCGCTGATCTCTGGTGAGACAACTCAAGTCTTTGTTCAGTCTCGCTGATCTCTGGTGAGACAACTCAAGTCTTTGTTCAGTCTCGCTGATCTCTGGTGAGACAACTCAAGTCTTTGTTTAGTCTCGCTGATCTCTGGTGAGACAACTCAAGTCTTTGTTCAGTCTCGCTGATCTCTGGTGAGACAACTCAAGTCTTTGTTTAGTCTCGCTGATCTCTGGTGAGACAACTCAAGTCTTTGTTTAGTCTCGCTGATCTCTGGTGAGACAACTCAAGTCTTTGTTCAGTCTCGCTGATCTCTGGTGAGACAACTCAAGTCTTTGTTCAGTCTCGCTGATCTCTGGTGAGACAACTCAAGTCTTTGTTTAGTCTCGCTGATCTCTGGTGAGACAACTCAAGTCTTTGTTCAGTCTCGCTGATCTCTGGTGAGACAACTCAAGTCTTTGTTCAGTCTCGCTGATCTCTGGTGAGACAACTCAAGTCTTTGTTCAGTCTCGCTGATCTCTCGTCTACGATTATCTCTGTCTTTCGTTGTGACATTATTCACTTTTTTCAACAGTTCTACTGAACTGCTTTTTTTTCTAAGCTCTCTTTATATTTCTGATCCTCTAGACTTTGTAAATGGTTCGAGTCGGACCGAAACGTCGTGGTAACCTCCTGTCTTCGACATCCGGGTTATCTATGTATTGTTCCAGTCACGGTATTGTGACTTTTCTTCTTCATCTTCTTCAATGAACATTTGTTCTGGCACACTTTTGCTAGAGTATTCCAACCCCTGAACACTTGTCTGTACTGCTATGTTGCTGAGTACTGCTATGTTGCTGTGTACTGCTATGTTGCTGTGTACTGCTATGTTGCTGAGTACTGCTATGTTGCTGAGTACTGCTATGTTGCTGAGTACTGCTATGTTGCTGTGTACTGCTATGTTGCTGTGTACTGCTATGTTGCTGAGTACTGCTATGTTGCTGAGTACTGCTATGTTGCTGAGTACTGCTATGTTGCTGTGTACTGCTATGTTGCTGAGTACTGCTATGTTGCTGTGTACTGCTATGTTGCTGTGTACTGCTATGTTGCTGTGCTCTGGGTATCCTGTGTTTGGGAGTTGTTTTGTCTCTGATTAGTTCTTCGACGCTGGTGAAGACTGTAGATCAGATCTAGTGTATTTCAATCCTTAAACGGGTTCTGTAATGTGTTGGTGTAAAGGAAACTTTTCACGAAGCCCCAACAGCACTGTATGTGTTGAGCTGGCATGTTTCTAGGGACTATTTCTAGTACAAGGCTGTGATTTACCATCGTCCATTTCCAATCTCTGGGAGACTGAAATCCCCGAAGAGTTTGATATTTGCTGTAGGATTCTCAAGGTTTAAAAGGCATTTATGTATTTTCATAGTCTGTCCCATTAACTCCTCAGGTGTCCTTGACGGTGGTTTATATGCAAGGATAGACACTAGATTTTCGTTCTTCACTTTAATACGCAGTACTCTGAAGATGTGTGTAAGCACATGAAAGCGCGCTCAGGTTTTATTTCCTATTTTCAGTGTAGTATTTTTACCTTCAGTATCAAATGTTGATATCAACAGTTCTCTGCAACAAAAAGAGTCTTGCATATACCTAAAATAGGGATTTTTTTAAAGCAAACTCAGCGTATATATACAGATACACACACGCACCTCTCTCTGTGAGTATACACTGAGATACTCACACCTCTCTCTGAGAGTATACGCTGAGAGATACTCACACCTCTCTCTGAGAGTATACGCTGAGAGATACTCACACCTCTCTCTGAGAGTATACGCTGAGAGATACTCACACCTCTCTCTGAGAGTATACGCTGAGAGATACTCACACCTCTCTTTCTGTGAATTTACATTAAGAGATTAACACCTAAGTTTATATGGACTAAGAGATACACATCTCACTAAGAATATACACTGAGATATACAAACCTCTCTGTGTTTATACACTGAGAGACACTTCTTTGTGTACACACCATGGGAGATACACCTCTGTCGTGCTTAAATAGCTAGGCTTTTCTTGCCGAATAAGGCAAGCGAAAATTTGTGTATGTAATAATTTCGCAAAAATCATTCTGAACCTAAAGAAAAAAATATATTTCATTGTGTTTGTTTATTATTAAATTATTGTAAACTTACTTAAAATATATTTAGTTGGATTAGCTAAATTAATTGCGATTGTTATAATAAGGTTAGGTAAGTTTTCTAAGGTTGTTTTGGTACAAAATTATTAATTTTTACATTAACATAAATGAAAAAAATATCTTTAAACGTAAAGAGATAGAAGAAATTTTAAAAGGACTTAATTGTAAAGAGTTTCCTATTGGCACAGAACACATATAGTGAATTAAAATCAACACATATATTTTATAAATATATATATATATATATATATATATATATATATATATATATATATATATATATATATATATATATATATATATGTATTGTGTGTGTGTGTAATCTTGTGTTGAGTTATTCCCTCAAGTAAGGTAGAGGTGGTGCCTCCTCACCCCAGCCACTGACTTCAAACAGTGAGCTAAAATCAGAGTCTGGTGCTGGAAGAAGACTGAGCGATACGGCTTCCATTCCCAGACCTTTTCTCCCTTGATGCTCGTCGGCCACATTAGAGGCATTTAGCGTAATGGCTTCCCACTTATGAAAAGAAATCGCCATTTGAAAAGGCCCTGAAAAGAACCTTCCTTCAGAACCACTCAAACCAATTAACTGTTTCACATTCACGTCCACTTTTGAGGATGAATGTTGAGGCGTTCTGGAGAGTGTGTCGCTCAGGACACTGCCATTCTTCCAATGGATCGTTCTTGTTTAGGCCAAGAAACAAGCATCATTTTGTTTCTTCTGGTTGAGTTTCCACGCTGGACATCCCCCTCCTCCAGTGAAACTCCCGCGGCGGCGAAACAGCGTTTCAAGGCGCGACGGAGGGCCAAAACGAGAGGGCCACAAGGCGGGTCCATCCGTGCCGGACGCCAACGAAAAGTTACGAAACGGAGGCATTGAGAGGCGGTAAAGACGAGGCGGGTCTGGCCACGCGCACACAGACTGGTAACAAACTATCTTCATTTAAAACTTTTTCCCTTTTACCTCAGCTGAAGTTTTCCTCTGTGAATAGCTTTAAAAGACCACAGATTGAGTCGCTTTCCACCAACATCTTCCGCCAGTTTTTGTATTTTTGCATTTTCTTCTTTTCTCTCTCTTTAAGCTTTTTTTTTTATCCTCCGCCCCCATCCCCCCTGGCTTTTTTTTTCTTCTCTACCTGTATCCATGCCATTAAGGAGAGTGAACATTTTTGTTTGTGGGTTGTTTGTAAAAGGGCCGATTATGTTTGAGGGTGTGTGTGTGTGTGTGTTTGTTAAGGGTGATTTGTTTACGAAGAAGCTTGGACAGGTGTGTGGGTCTACCTGAGGTGTTTACACACACGGGTATACCTTGATTGGATACCCGTTTGAGAGTTATACAAAAGAGTTTTTGCACGTGTTTATTCCGAGATTGCAGTGGAGTGTTAAGGTGTTATTACGGGTGTTTACACATCGTTTTAGTAATAGTACACAGAGCAGACAGGTCGATAAATAAGACACGTGTGTAACACTTGGGTATTTTCACTGGTGCAGGTGTTGACACATGTTTGCTGCAAGATACGTCGCATCCATGTATTACTTGTCAATATCTGCTTGCTTAAATAAAATCAGTAATACACTTCGTGTAAGGATACATAATGTAGTTTTATTTTTTTAATCTGCGTTTTAGGGTGGTGCAGCGGTGTACTTGCCATCTCCAGAGTTACTATGTCTGGCCTGGCTTGGAGTGGGTCGTACTGAGTACTGTCTCATGGTTGGTAGGTTCGAGCCTCCTCTAGCTTTGCAAGATTTGTCATACGAGTTTTGATCATGCAGTAGAGGATCTTGGAGGATGCTCCGTCAGGAAGTGATGGAATGGAACTGATTGCAGTGGTTGGTTGTTGAATGACGTCATTGATTTCCTGGATTATTAGCTTGTAGTTTAGTGATGGTATATCATAGTGGTAGCGTATATCGGAGTCTTGGTGGAGTTAAGCCTTTTTTCTGGTCCTAATTTTGTTTTCTTGTTTAGAGTCTCCTCCCATAATGAGCACTTGGCTGCAAGAGTCCGGTGGTCACTCCTGCAGTTGAGATATTTGGGTGTAGCACTGGCAGTGCAGTTCTTGTTGATTTGTTTCTCGTTGACGCTTTCCAAGCAGAACTTTTCCCTCTGAGGACCGTCCTTGACATTATAAGTACATGAGTAGCAGTTCCAGCACTAGGTGATGTAGTAGTGCCGCTCTGGTTCGATGTTCTTGAGGTTGATGTGGAAGTGAGATATGCTGAGGTCAGAGAAATGACCGAAAAAGGTGATCATCATCGTCGTTGAGGCGACTGAAGTCCACTCCTGCTGGTCACCGGTGAGGTCGCTTGTTGATTGATTATTGATGCGGCGGCCAAGCCTCCTGACTAACACAGATTTCTTCGCCTTAAGAGTCTGAGAAGGATTACTTCGAAGTCTTGGTCAGTAAGAGTCTTCACAGATGCAGAAGTAACGATTTTGTCTGCCGTATCGTCACTAAATAAGGTAGAGAGTTTGCCATGGAGACTATTCAGTTGGTAATGGTTCCATGAAGTAGTTTTCGCTTCAGACGATAAGCCAGCATCATGGTGAAGACCACAGGTACAGTAGCAGGTCCGGCTCGGTGGCTAAAAAAAACTCTCCTCCCCCAACGGAGATCTTAGTGGGACCGGTAGTAAGAGAACTTTTGGAGCCGGCACGGTGAGTAACCGCGATACAGGAGACTAAGACTAGCTAAATATCAGGTAAGGATTGGGTGGCTGTGGTTGAAGGACTTGATAAGATGGTGATGCCTCCTATGTTGGAGATTATCAGCATTTCTGCTGATGGTGCAGTGTCAGGAAGTTTGAAGCTGGGAAGATTGTTGAGGCGAAAGTGTTCATTGATTGTGGAATTCAAGGCTCCAGGGAAAACGTACTTCTTCATACGGACATGTTATATCACGCAGTACATGGTCTTGGTGGGAGTATTATCTGGGAGTATTGGAATAATGTTGGTTATGGAGGTAGGCTGTTGGGAAATTTGGAGACCTCTTTGAGTGTCAGTTTGAAGTCTAGTGACTGCAGCTTAAGTCGAAGTCCCCAGGTTTTCTCATGTTGACGATTTGCTTCCTGAGAGAGCACTTGGCTGCAAGATTATGATCACACTTGCAATTGAGACATTTTATTTGAGAGGTCGAGGTGCAGTCCTTATGAGTGTGACCTTCAGTGCCGCAGTTGGGGCAGTATTTATTTTCCTTTAAAGGACAGTGCTTGGCGAGGTGGGTATATTGACAGCAGATTAAACATGGGGCCATGTGGTGGAAACACTCTGGTTCTGTGTTCCTGGGATTAACGTGATATAATGAGATACACTGACATTCACTGAGTGCCTGAGATGCCTTGGAGATGCCAACGAGTGTGACCTTGAACATGCAGCTGGCAGCTGGAATTTATGTGATGGAGTCGACGGTGGTCCAGTCATCTTAATCTTCAATGTGTCGTTTTAAGTCGCCTGTTGAAAGGCTGGTGACATATGCTGTACTTTCTACAAGAGTGACGGACTGAACACATTGATTCCAGGCTGAGGGACTGATTACCTCAAACTCCTCCTCTCCTTACACCTTTCTGCTTTGTATTGGACGGATGAAACCACTGTGTGGCGAAACGTTTCCTTAATAAAGATTCCCATATGTTGAATAAGTGTCTCAATCTTCTACTAGGTGAGTACTCTCTCTCTCTCTCTCTCTCTCTCTCTCTCTCTCTCTCTCTCTCTCTCTCTCTCTCTCTCTCTCTCTCTCTCTCTCTCTCTCTCTCTCTCTCTCGTCTCCTAGCGGTGAAGGCACACCATTCAGGAGATTTCCTTTTAGCTGTTCCCAGGTCCTTCCTGGGCACTCGACTCGTCCCACAGGCCATTCGGATTGGTGTTACTCTTCGCCTAGCCGCCCCCATACTCACCGAACATAGGTGTATTTGCGGCAGGGCGACGGCTGATCAATTCGGACTTCATGGTCTCGTGTGTCACACATCAGAAGGGAAGTATGCTAGACATGAGGAGGTCATCGACATCATAAAGAGAAGCCTAGCCACACTGTGGTCTGACGGAAGTCAGAAGCGTCCAGATGGATGTGCCGCCACACTGGCAGACACCTACTTGCCATACTCTGAAGCTGAAGGGGATGGAGCCGCCAACTACAGGGAGACCCAGAAGACCCACCAATATGAAGGCCTGCCCCCTTGCTATAACTTCATCCCAGTAGGGTCGGAGACTCTTGGAGCATGAGGAAAGTGTGCTCTAAAGTTCCTCAAAGAGCTGGGTGAAAAACTCATCACACAAACCAAGGATCACAGAGCGGCCAGCTTTCTCTTTCAGAGACTAAGTGTTGTGATCCAGAGGGAAAATGCCTGCAGCATTCTGGGCACGCGGCCCACTGCTGGGGAGCTGGATAAAGTATTTGAGATGTAGGCTCTGAGATGATATTTATGTTGTTCTATTTCCTATTGTATTTTTGTTAATATATTCTGACTTCAAATAGAGTCTATACATACATACATACATACATACATACATACATACATACATACATACATACATACATACATACATACATACATACATACATACATACATACAGTACCCCACATAAGACTGGAACAAAAGTTTAAGGTGCAGACAGGCATAACAGGTAATGTTCTGTGGTGGCCCAAAGAATACCCCAGAAGAAGGAGGCAGAGTTACTACCCGGGAAGAGACGTCAGAATGGGAAAGTGTAACAATCGGGGTACCGCAAGGGTTGGTATTAGGGCCAGTACTGTTTCCGGTTTAAGTGTATGCTATTTCAGATGGGACTGATTCAGTAGTACCCCTGTTTGCTGATGATGTAAACAAAAATATGAGAATAAAAACAGACTAGGACAGGGAAAAGGCTGCAAGTGGATCAGGACAGACTGCAAGACTGATCAGATAAGTGGCTGCTTGAATTCAACCCCAGCAAATCCAAGGTCATGCAAATCGGAAAAAGAGACAGAAGACCGGACACGGTGTATAGTCTTAGGGGACAGAGACTGCAGACCTCACTCAAGGAGGAAGACCAAAGGATGAGCATAGTACAACTAGTATAGAGCTCCTGCTCAGACAAGACGGATCTTACACAGATGACAACAAAGAAATGAGTGAGATACTGAAATCTCAATACGACTCTGTGTTTAGCAAACCACTAATCAGTCTAAAGATAGACAATCTAAATATTTTTTTCATGAATGAGCCTCAAAACCCTGTCAATCTATGCCAAATTTCTGATATAAACCTAACTCACTAGACTTTTAGAAAGCCATTGACTACATGCCCATGCACTCAGCCCCAGGCCCAGACTCGTGGAACTCTGTGTTCATTAAGAACTGCAAGAAACCCCTCTCTCGTACTCTAAGTATGCTATATAGAGGGAGCATAGACACAGGTGAGATTCCAGTCACTAAAAAGGTGGCAGAAAAGCTAAGAACTATAGACCAATAGCTCTAACCTCCCACATCATAAAAATCTTTGAAAGAGTTCTAAGAAGCAACATTGCAAACCACTTGGACTCCCAAGAGTTGCACAATCTAGGGCAACATGGGTTCAGAGCAGGTCGCTCCTGCCTCTCGCAACTACTGGACCACTATGATATGGTCTTGGATGCACTGGAAAACAAACAGAATGCAGATGTAGTACACACAGATTTTGCAAAAGCCTTTGAGAAGTGCGACCATGGTGTAATAGTACACAAAATGCGTGCTAAAGGGATAACGGGCAAAGTGGGCAGATGGCTCTTCAACTTTCTAACCAATCGATCACAAAGAATAATGGTAAACAGAGTTAATTCGGAAGCTGCTATAGTGAAGAGCTCTGTCCCACAAGGCACAGTACTCGCCCCTATCCTGTACCTCATCCTCATATCAGACATAGACAGAGATGTAAACCACAGCACCGTATCATCCATTGCAGACGATACTAGGATCTGCATGAGAGTGTCATCCATTGAGGACACGGTAAATCTCCAAGAAGATATAAACCAAGTTTTCCAATGGGCAACGGAGAACAATATGATCTTCAATGAAGACAAATTCCAACTACTCCGTTATGGAAAACTGGAGGAAATAATAACTAGAACTGAGTATACTACAAACTAATCACACAATAAGAGTGGAAAACTAATGTGAAGGACCTGCGAGTGGTAATGCCTGAGGATCTTACCTTCAAGGATCATAACAGTGCCACTATCACATCTGCGAGGAAACTGATAGGATGGATAATGAGAACATTCACGACAAGAGATGCCAAGCCAATGATAATCCTTTTTAAATCACTTGTTCTCTCTAGGCTAGAATACTGCTGTACATTAACATCCCCATTCAAAGCAGGTGAAATTGCAGATCTAGAGAATGCACAGAGAACCTTTACTGCACATATAAGTTCCATCAAACACCTTAACTACTGGGAACGCCTGGAAGCACTTAACTTGTACTCACTGGAGTGCAGGCGAGAGAGATACATCATGATCTACACCTGGAAAATCCTAGAGGGACTGGTCCCTAATCTGCACACAGAAATCATTCACTGTGAAAGCAAAAGACTTGGCAGGCGATGCATCATACCCCCAGTGAAAAGTAGGGGCGCCATTAGTACACTAAGATAAAACGCAATAAGTGTCCGGGGCCCAAGACTGTTCAACAGCCTCCCACCAGCCATAAGGGAAATTACCAATAGACCCCTGGTTGTCTTCAAGAGGAAGCTGGACAGATACCTAAAGTCAGTGCCGGATCAGCAGGGCTGTGGTTCGTAAGTTTGACTACGTGCGGCCAGCAGTAACAGCCTAGTTGATCAGGCCCTGATTCACCGGGAGGCCTGGTCATGGACCGGGCCGCGGGGGCGTTGATCCCCAGAATGCCCTCCAGGTAGACTCCAGGTAGTACCTGGCATATCACCAGGGGTTCACATCAACCTTTACAGCCAATGCCTGGCAAATTTAAGAGTAACCTTCATTAAGTTCAACGAAAAGTTCTTCCTGACACTTTATATAACATACGTCAGGCCCATCTTGGAGTACGCAGCATCAGTGTGGAACCCACACCTGAGGAAGCATGTTAAGAAACTTGAGGAAGTGCAGAAGTATGCAACAAGGCTTGCTCTGGCAGCTGGTCTTCCTGGCAGCTGGTCTTCCTGGTAACTGGTCTTCTTGGTAACTGGTCTTGCCGGCAGGTGGTCTTCTTGGTAGCTGGTCTTGCCGGCGGGTGGTCTTCTTGGTAGCTGGTCTTGACTGCAGGTGGTCTTCTTGGTAGCTGGTCTTGCCAGCAGGTGAAGACCAGCTGGCGGGTCTGAGGAAGAAGAGCTGGTCAGGAGTGAGGGAGATGGTCAGTGAGAGACACCATCATGCTTTTACCGGCAACTGCTAGTATTTTTCCGGAGGCACGCTCCTGCCTGCCTGCCTGCCTGCCTGCCTGCCTGCCTGCCTGCCTGCCTGCCTGCCTGCCTGCCTGCCTGCCTGCCTGCCTGCCTGCCTGCCTGCCTGCCTGCCTGCCTGCCTGGCTGACTGCCTGCCTGCCTGTCTGCCTGTCTTGTCTGTCTGTGTGCCTGCCTGCCTGTCTGCCTGCCTGTCTTGTCTGTCTGTGTGCCTGCCTGCCTGCCTGCCTGCCTGCCTGCCTGACTGGCTGACTGCCTGCCTGCCTGCCTGTCTGCCTGTCTTGTCTGTCTGTGTGCCTGCCTGCCTGCCTGCCTGCCTGCCTGCCTGCCTGCCTGCCTGGCTGACTGCCTGCCTGCCTGCCTGCCTGCCTGCCTGCCTGCCTGCCTGCCTGCCTGCCTGCCTGCCTGCCTGCCTGCCTGCCTGCCTGCCTGCCTGCCTGCCTGCCTGCCTGCCTGTCTGCCTGTCTTGTCTGTCTGTGTGTCTGCCTGCCTGTCTGCCTGCCTGCCTGCCTTCTGACTGCCTGCCTGGCTGCCTGTCTGCCTGTCTTGTCTGTCTGCGTGCCTGCCTGCCTATCTGCCTGTTTGCCTGCCTGCCTGCCTGCCTGCCTGCTCTGCCTGCCTGCCTGCCTGCCTGCCTGCCTTCCTGCCTGCCTTCCTGCCTGCCTGCCTGCCTGCCTGCCTGCCTCCTGCCTGCCTGCCTGCCTGCCTCCTGCCTGCCTGCCTGCCTGCCGCCTCCTGCCTGCTGCTGCCTGCCTCCTGCCTGCCTGCCTGCCTGCCTGCCTGCCTGCCTCCTGCCTGCCTGCCTGCCTGCCTGCCTGCCTGCCTCCTGCCGCCTGCCTGCCTGCCTCCTGCCTGCCTGCCTGCCTGCCTACCAGGAGGTTGGTCTTCCTACCAAGCACTGAGAGAGAGAGAGAGAGAGAGAGAGAGAGAGAGAGAGAGAGAGAGAGAAACAGTAACTCACATTCCCTCAGGCCAGACGCTATGGAAATCACTCACTTACTGGGTTGAGTATCAAAGAGGGAGGGAGGAGGGAGGGAGGGAGGGAGGAGGAGGAGGGAGGGAAGGAAGGAAGGAAGGAGGATGTTAGGGAGGGAGGTAGGATGAGATAAAGAGGGAGGCAAGGCGGGAGCAAGAGATAGAGAGGGAGGAATGGAGGGAAGGAAAAAGAAAGAGGGTGAAGAGGAGTGAGAGGAGAGGGAGGGGAAACTGAGGAGTGGTGAGAGATGGAGGGAGGGAGGGAGAGAGAGGTGACAAGGAAGGGAAGAAATATAAGGTTAGTGGAGAGGGAGAAAAATGTAGAGGTAAGGAAGGAGGGAGAATTAGATACATGAGTAGTGTGCTGCTACGCTATACTACATCACGGGTCTCCTAACTTTTCACTACGAGATTTTTAAGTTTGAGTCAATTATTACAATGAACTTCAAATGTTCATCAGATAAATTTGTGCGATATTTGGACTTGGCATACTTCATTATTGACAATGTTGGTTCACAAAGGTACATTGTACCAGAAACTGATACCAATCCCCAAGTAATCCCCAAGCAAATCGCTTCAGATTTGGAAACTCTTCAGACTTGTACAGATTTATGAAAATGGATCAGATTTCCTTCTTCATACTTCGTTCAGCCGTCTGATTGGAGATCAGTAATTTCCATTTGAAACTGACTTGGCTCAAAATCCATTTGACACGGCAGTCAAATGTATTTTGAAACAGCTTTATTTCATCTGTTTTTCCATCAAGTTCAGAAAAATCAGGGCCATGCTAGCGGGAGATTCGTCTGTAAAAACTTGCATTTGTGGACACAGTGGTGGCCTGTGCTAACCTTCCTATGGTGTAGAAATATACCTCGTTGGATGAATCTTATTGAAGCTAGCTGGCCCAGTGGCTTACGCGACGGTCTGGAGTTTTGAGACTCTCTGACCGCGAGTTCGAACCCCACCCGTGGTATGGTTTGTTTGCAATCGTTTCATTACGATTTCGTGAGTCACATATTGCAGTTTATTCCACTCCTGGTTATATTCTAATACAGTTTTTTTTTCAATTCTTTAAAGATGTTTTCTGTGGTTCCTGTGTTGTATATTGATGCTAATTCTTGTGGCATTAAATTCATTGTCGACGTCACGGATGAATACTGAAGCGGATTACTTGGGGATTGGTATCAGTTTCTGGTACAACGTACCTTTGTGAACCAACATTGTCAATAATGAAATATGCCAAGTCCATATATCGCACAAATTTATCTGATGAACATTTGAAGTTCATTGTAATAACTGACTCCTCAAACTTTAAAAACTCGTAGTGAAAGTTAGGAGACCCGTGATGTGTCACTCACATCATTCGATTCATCAACTGCGAGAGAATAAAACTGAAAATTTCGTACTTTGTCTGCAGTCTGATGAAATATATTGCTTCCTGTGTCCTCAGTTCCACGAGCGACTGAGGATTTTGAACAGATTTATTTTTTTCTGGGCATAACTCTGGCACTGCTGCCATCACACACTCTTTGATCAGAGTTCCAGCGGTGAATGCCTTTGCTAGCTTATCCAACGCATAAGCTACTTTGTAACTGGCCCTGGTTTAAGCTTCATGTTCAGCTCTCTTCTACGTAAAAAAAATCCTTGTTGGTAAAGCAACCTGCGTTGCAGTGATTCATTTTTTCCGAACGCTGAGTTCCTGTGATTTGGGAATAACTTAGTTTATTTGGTCTCGTAGTACCGACGTTCTTTGTACTCCTTCACAACTGCAACAGTTTCGTGGCATTACGACACACAAGGCTTTAACACTCACTCTGCACTGTTTCTTTTTCCTACCATGACTGAAGGATATATCTCAAAAATGTAAAGAGAAGAACTAAAATCTGAACAAATTTTGACATATAAATTGTTACAAGCAACAAAATAAGGGTTTATTGGTTTTTTAATGTTTATAAATGTTTGTTGCGGGCCACAAAATCTTGTGGCGGCCCACAGTTTGGAGACCAGTGTTTTATATGATAGTTACGTAGTGGATACATCAGCAGTGTGCTGCTGCACTATTCTACATGATAGTTACGTAGTGAATACATCAGCAGTGTGCTGCTGCACTATTCTAAATTATAGTTACGTAGTGTCTACATCAGCAGTGTGCTGCTGCACTATTCTACATGACAGCTTCTCAGTGGGAACAAAAGCCAGCTGTGTTTCCCTTTTATATTGCATCATGCAGGATGATGTCCATGCAGTGTGTTGAGACGTGTCAGTCTGAGCACACAGACAGAGACACAGACAGAGACACAGAGAGAGACACAGAGAGAGACACAGAGAGAGACGGAAAACTAGAGAGATGGATGAGGTATCGGGGAGGGAGTAATGGCTGGGAAGGGAAGATTAGTGAGGAAGGAAGGGAGAAGAGGGAGGGGGTAGGGAGGGAGGAGAGGGAGAGGGAGGAAGGAAGAGAGGGAGATATATAGATCACTTACCTAAGGTATCACGTTACCACCACTTATCCTCTTCCAGTGTTCCACTTTTGTTATTGTTTTACCATTGCAGTCTTGAGTAGTAATAAAGACGATAGTCCCCGGAAAAAAATATGGTAGTCCCCGGAAAAAAAAGATGGTAGTCCCCGGAAAAAAAGATGGTACCCCCCCGGAAAAAAAGATGGTAGTCCCCGGAAAAAAATGGTAGTCCCCGGAAAAAAAACTGTAATCCCCGGAAAAAATGGTAGTCCACGGAAATAAACTTGGTAGTTCCCGGAAATAAAGATGGCAGTTCCCGGAAATAAAGATGGTAGTCCCTGGAAATAAAGATGGTAGTCCCTGGAAATAAAGATGGTAGTCCCTGGAAATAAAGATGGTAGTTCCCGGAAATAAAGATGGTAGTCCCTGGAAATAAAGATGGTAGTTCCCGGAAATAAAGATGGTAGTCCCTGGAAATAAAGATGGTAGTTCCCGGAAATAAAGATGGCAGTTCCTGGAAATAAAGATGGTAGTCCATGGAAATAAAGATGGCAGTTCCCGGAAATAAAGATGGTAGTTCCCGGAAATAAAATGGTAGTTCCCGGAAATAAAGATGGTAGTCCCTGGAAATAAAGATGGTAGTCCCTGGAAATAAAGATGGTTGTCCCTGGAAATAAAGATGGTAGTCCCTTGAAATAAAGATGGTAGTCCCTGGAAATAAAGATGGTTGTCCCTGGAAATAAAGATGGTAGTTCCCGGAAATAAAGATGGTTGTCCCTGGAAATAAAGATGCGGTCTTCAATAAGGTGAAGTCATACTAAACAAGTGGCGAAAAGTCTTTTAGTAAAGAAAATGAAAATAAAGCTTTAGTAATAGTTGTAGTTGCTAGTAATAGTTGTAGTTGCTAGTAATAGTTGTAGTTGCTAGTAATAGTTGTAGTTGCTAGTAATAGTTGTAGTTGCTAGTAATAGTTGTAGTTGCTAGTAATAGTTGTAGTTGCTAGTAATAGTTGTAGTTGCTAGTAATAGTTGTAGTTGCTAGTAATAGTTGTAGTTGCTAGTAATAGTTGTAGTTGCTAGTAATAGTTGTAGTTGCTAGAAATAGTTGTAGTTGCTAGTAATAGTTGTAGTTACTAGTAATAGTTGTAGTTAATAGTAATAGTTGTAGTTGCTAGTAATAGTTGTAGTTGCTAGTAATAGTTGTAGTTGCTAGTAATAGTTGTAGTTACTAGTAACATTTGTAGTTACTAGTAATAGTTGTAGTTGCTAGTAATAGTTGTAGTTACTAGTAATAGTTGTAGTTACTAGTAATAGTTGTAGTTACTAGTAATAGTTGTAGTTACTAGTAATAGTTGTAGTTAATAGTAATAGTTGTAGTTACTAGTAACATTTGTAGTTACTAGTAATAGTTGTAGTTCCTAGTAATAGTTGTAGTTACTAGTAATAGTTGTAGTTACTAGTAATAGTTATAGTTACTAGTAATAGTTGTAGTTACTAGTAATAGTTGTAGTTACTAGTAACAGTTGTAGTTGCTAGTAATAACTGTAGTTACTAGTAATAGTTGTAGTTACTAGTAATAGTTGAAGTTATTAGTAATAGTTGTAGTTACTAGCAATAGTTGTAGTTACTAGTAATAGTTGTAGTTACTAGTAACAGTTGTAGTTGCTAGTAATAGTTGTAGTTACTAGTAATAGTTGTAGTTACTAGCAATAGTTGTAGTTATTAGTAATAGTTGTAGTTGTTAGTAATAGTTGTAGTTACTAGTAATAGTTGTAGTTATTAGTAACAGTTGTAGTTGCTAGTAATAGTTGTAGTTACTAGTAACATTTGTAGTTACTAGTAATAGTTGTACTTACTAGTAATAGTTGTAGTTACTAGTAATAGTTGCAGTTACTAGTAATAATTGTAGTTACTAGTAATAGTTGTAGTTACTAGTAATAGTTGTAGTTACGAGTAACAGTTGTAGTTACTAGTAACAGTTGTAGTTTCTAGTAATAGTTGTAGTTACTAGTAATAGTTGTAGTTACTAGTAATAGTTTTAGTTACTAGTAATAGTTGTAGTTACGAGTAACAGTTGTAGTTACTAGTAACAGTTGTAGTTTCTAGTAATAGTTGTAGTTACTAGTAATAGCTGTAGTTACTGGTAATAGTTGTAGTTACTAGTAACAGTTTTAGTTACTAGTTAAAGCAGTAGTTCCTAGTGATAGTTGTAGTTGCTAGTAACAGTTATGGTTGCTAATAAGAGTAGTGTAAGTACTGGAGAAACTACTCGTGGCGAAACGTGTTACTATAATTAATGTACTGGTCAGTGCTTACGGTTCTTTTTTCCCTGCTGCAGCTTGCTGTGAGAGGCCTATTGGCCTCAAGATCACCAGGGTAGGTCTACTGGTTCATGCCAGGCAGGCAGGTAGGCCGTACTAACGCCCAGACATACTCACACCCGGGGCTGTCTGCCTCAGATAGTCCTAAAACGGTACTGATTATTGGCTACATAGACGCTACTAGTAAGTTAGTCTCTCACACCTGTGACGCTACTTGTCAGTTAGTCTCTCACACCTGTGACGCTACTTGCCAGTAAGTCTCGCACACCTGTGACGCTACTTGCCAGTAAGTCTCGCACACCTGTGACGCTACTTGCCAGTAAGTCTCGCACACCTGAGACGTTGTTGCTAGGTCTCTACTTTGCGGTGGTTCAAATGCATCTACTGACGCTCAGTCAAGCGTCAGTTGATTCAGCACATGTGTAAGCCTACGTGTAGGCCTGTAGGTCTACACAGAACCTTCCTGTAGGCTCGCCCGTAGATGTTTAGATATTTATGTGTACTCTCTCTGGCGACATAGGCATGAGCAGGCCAGCAGGTGAGGTAGTCAGGTGCTGCCCAGGAGGCCTAGCTTCCATAATCCACGGTCAAATATGCAAATTTTGGAAACTTTTAAGCACCAAAAAAGGAGGCGCTGGATTAGAATTTCCGGGACAGTGATTATGTACGTTTAGAACTTTGCTATTTTCCAGCCAGCTACTTGACACTACCAACAATGTGGCCCGGAATGGCGCAGGTACACGCTACCGACAGCGGGAATGTCTGAATTTCTGTGAGATGTGGTCTGTGTTTACGGTCTTCCACACTGTAATGTTCTGAAGCAGTTGGTCTTTGGACTGCTGGTAAGTCGCATCTGGTGGTTAATATACGAGTAAAATAAGTAAATTTTGATTTTCAGTTTTAACCACCAGAGCTTCGGCCACATCATTCACCTGGAGAGGAAATACGGCTTGAAGATATCAGCAGTGTCCCCAAACCTGAGCTGGGAGGTTATCCTCACTCCATGAAACAGTCCTATGAGGTACATGAGTGAGAGGGGTTGGAGTTGAGTGGGACTTGCACTTTAGTTAACAGGGTAATCAAAGCTTATTTCTTGGGTAACACTGATAACGGGTTGGGCGAGTATTTTTGTTAATGGGTTTGGGATTTGACGAGGGTCTGCCAAGTATGGGCCAGTAGGCCTGTTGCAGTGTTCATCCTTTCTTATCTTCTTATTCGTAGTATTTAGTTACTCGGTGCACATGAGCGACATACAGATCAACCCCCTTCTTTGTTGTCTGTCTGGTCGCATCTGAGTAGATTGTACCCAGGAATCCACATTTCCTTGTCAAAGTAGCCTTTAACACAGGTCTCCGTAAAGACTACAAACTCTTCATTCAGCTCAGTGAGGAGACCGCTGATGAACGGTATTTTGATGCTGTTACTCGCTTTAAGACCTTGATAAGGACTTGCCTTGTATGGGCCAGTAGGCCTTTCGCAGTGTTCCTCCATTCTTATGTTCTTATGAATGTTTACAATAACAAATGCTGTTATGTTGATTGCCGCTGTGTTGGGTGGCTTTGTTTCTAGACCAGGATGGTTCCTAGGTTGTGATATAGTCTTACATTTTGTTGACATGCCTTTCCATATCGCGGTACTGAAAAAAAAAGATCGTCGCTGCCTGTGTGGCTGTAACTTCTAAGCTGAGTTGTACGCTCATGTGGTCTCATAAGCTGAGTTGTACGCTCATGTGGTCTCATACGCCTCGTTGGCCTAACATGGAATACCGGGAAGTTTGCAGCATAGCAATTGTTCCACATTCAGTGAGTCATTACACATCTTAGGGTGGAAGTATGTGCAGGTGCTGGAATTAGTGTGGCATTTCCTTGGGAGGTTGTATTGACACATTCCATATATTTTTCAAGTTGCTCCAGATTTGCAGAGTTCCCCAGGCGAAGTGTCAACACACATATGGTGTTTGTTGATGGTCCAGTTTTACCGTGAGCGGCTCTGGAGCGTGTCGTCTACAGTGACTGCAACTCACTAACGTGCTAGTGACTCTGTAATGAAGATAAGAAAGGCGGAACACTGCAGCAGGCCTACTGGCCCATACTTGGCAGGTCCTTCTCAAGCCCAAACCCACTAACAAAAATATTTCCCCAACCCATTATCAGTGTTACCGAAGGAATAAACTTTGATAACCCTATTAACTGGAGGCTGTGGGTGGAGGGGAAGGAGAGGATGCTTTGGGTGGAGGGAAAGGAGGGAATGCTGTGGATGGAGGGGAAGAAGGGGATGCTGTGGAGGGAAGGGAGGGAATGCTGTGGAGGGGAGGGAGGGGATGCTGTACTATCTCCATGTATCTCTATCAGTTAGTTGTCCCAGTTATCTGCTGAAATTTAAGTATTTTTAACACTATTCTTAACAGCCTTTCTTGAACGTAAAGAATGGGAACCAAGAAGGCCACAGCCTGTGGTAGGAGCCGCTTTAGAAAGACACCCCAGCAAACACTAGGTCACGTTTCAGTTCCTGGTTGTTAGGTAACACACATAGGCAACAGTTAGGTATCTTTATTTCGAAACGTTTCGCCTATAGAGTAGCTTCTTCAGTCGAGTACAGAAAAGTTGGTAGAAGCAGAAGAGATGTGAAGACGATGTCATCAGTCCATCACCTCTGAAGACGTAGTTTTGAGGTGGTCAGTCCCTGAGCCTGAAGAAGATACCTAGCTGTTGCATATGTGTCTTACTTAACAACCTGTCGGCATATTATACCATTTTAATGTTCCTTCGGTTCCAGGACCGAAACCTTATCTAATAAACATGTCACATGTCTTTCTAAACCAATCTTCCGGTACCTGTTACCAAGGTTTGTATCAGGGGGTTGGTACTTTGTTTCTTGGCTCCCATTCTTTATGTATCAGAGGAAGAATAGTCAAGAGGACCACCTGTGTCCTTCGGGTCACTGGTGTGCAGCACCCTCCCCAGTACCCTCCTGCAGCCTGAGTGTCAGCCCGGTATCCCAGTACTCTCCTGCAGCCTGAGTGTCAGCCCGGTATCCCAGTACTCTCCTGCAGCCTGAATGTCAGACCGGTATCCCTGCCATGGATCCAGACGCAACTTTTTGGATTAATATCATTCATGGAAGCAGCGTTTGCTCTTGCACAATGAGCCATGGTATTTAGACGTTCATACGTCACACCAGTGCTCCTGTACACCATTCTCACAATATCATGTCCAACAGTTTGGCTGTGAAAGGAAAATATTGTAGGAAGGAAGGTTTCTCTCTCTCTCTCTCTCTCTCTCTCTCTCTCTCTCTCTCTCTCTCTCTCTCTCTCTCTCTCTCTCTCTCTCTCTCTCTCTCTCTCTCTCTCTCTCTCTCTCTCTCTCTCTCTCTCTCTCTCTCTCTCTCTCTCTCTCTCTCTCTCTCTCTCTCTCTCTGCGGGTTAATACAGAGAATCATCCAGGTTTACAGAGGAGTGTAAATGAGTGTTTAAAGTATCAAACATTCTTACCACGTCTGTGCCCCTATCAGGCAGGGAGTGGAGGCTGGCGAGTGAGTGCTGGGAGCTGGAGGCTGGCAGGGTGATGGGGGAGCTGGGGTAGAGGGAGGGCTGGCAGGAGTGGAGCTGGCAGGGAGTGAGGTGTGGCAGGAGTGAGGTGGCTGGCAGGGAGGAGGGTGGCTGGCAGGAGTGGAGGTGGCTGGCAGGGAGGGAGGGTGGCTGGCAGGGAGTGGAGGGTGGCTGGCAGGGAGTGGAGGGTGGTTGGCAGGGTGGAGCTGGCTGGCAGGGAGGGAGGGTGGCTGGCAGGAGTGGAGGGTGGCTGGCAGGGAGGGAGGGTGGTTGGCAGGGAGTGGAGGGTGGCTGGCAGGGAGTGGAGGGTGGCTGGCAGGGAGTGGAGGGTGGCTGGCAGGGAGGGGAGGGTGGCTGGCAGGGAGGGGAGGGTGGCTGGCAGGGAGTGGAGGGTGGTTGGCAGGGAATGGGAGCTGGGGCTGGCAGGGAGTGCAGGATAGGAGGTACTCTTCTGGATGAGTGTGTCTGTCTAGTCGTTCTGCGTATCCACTGAGTTGACAGGACTGACTCCTGTAGCCAGACGCTGCCGCTCACTGCATCGCACCTGCCACCCTCCATCCAGCACGCTGCCATCCTGCATCCCAGCACGCTGCACCCTGCCATCCCAGCACCTGCACTCCTGCCATCCCAGCACGCTGCCCTCCTGCCATCCCAGCACGCTGCCACTCCTGCCATCCCAGCACGCTGCCACTCCTGCCATCCCAGCACGCTGCCACTCCTGCCATCCCAGCACGCTGCCACTCCTGCCATCCCAGCACGCTGCCACTCCTGCCATCCCAGCACGCTGCCACTCCTGCCATCCCAGCACGCTGCCACTCCTGCCATCCCAGCACGCTGCCACTCCTGCCATCCCAGCACGCTGCCACTCCTGCCATCCCAGCACGCTGCCACTCCTGCCATCCCAGCACGCTGCCACTCCTGCCATCCCAGCACGCTGCCACTCCTGCCATCCCAGCACGCTGCCACTCCTGCCATCCCAGCACGCTGCCACTCCTGCCATCCCAGCACGCTGCCACTCCTGCCATCCCAGCACGCTGCCACTCCTGCCATCCAGCACGCTGCCACTCCTGCCATCCCAGCACGCTGCCACTCCTGCCATCCCAGCACGCTGCCACTCCTGCCATCCCAGCACGCTGCCACTCCTGCCATCCCAGCACGCTGCCACTCCTGCCATCCCAGCACGCTGCCACTCCTGCCATCCCAGCACGCTGCCACTCCTGCCATCCCAGCACGCTGCCACTCCTGCCATCCCAGCACGCTGCCACTCCTGCCATCCCAGCACGCTGCCACTCCTGCCATCCCAGCACGCTGCCACTCCTGCCATCCCAGCACGCTGCCACTCCTGCCATCCCAGCACGCTGCCACTCCTGCCATCCCAGCACGCTGCCACTCCTGCCATCCCAGCACGCTGCCACTCCTGCCATCCCAGCACGCTGCCACTCCTGCCATCCCAGCACGCTGCCACTCCTGCCATCCCAGCACGCTGCCACTCCTGCCATCCCAGCACGCTGCCACTCCTGCCATCCCAGCACGCTGCCACTCCTGCCATCCCAGCACGCTGCCACTCCTGCCATCCCAGCACGCTGCCACTCCATGCCATCCCAGACACCGCTGCCACTCCTGCCATCCAGCACGCTGCCACTCCTGCCATCCCAGCACCTGCCACTCCTGCCATCCCAGCACGCTGCCACTCCTGCCATCCCAGCACGCTGCCACTCCTGCCATCCCAGCACGCTGCCACTCCTGCCATCCCAGCACGCTGCCACTCCTGCCATCCCAGCACGCTGCCACTCCTGCCATCCCAGCACGCTGCCACTCCTGCCATCCCAGCACGCTGCCACTCCTGCCATCCCAGCACGCTGCCACTCCTGCCATCCCAGCACGTTGCCACTCCTGCCATCCCAGCACGCTGCCACTCCTGCCATCCCAGCACGCTGCCACTTCTACCATCCCAGCACGTTGCCACTCCTGCCATCCCAGCACGCTGCCACTCCTGCCATCCCTGCCATCCCAGCACGCTGCCACTCCTGCCATCCCAGCACGCTGCCACTCCTGCCACCTCTTCCACCCCTGCATCCTGCCACTCCTGCCACCCCAGCATGCTACCAACCCTGTCACCCCTACCACCCCAATCCTGCCACTAGTTTTCTTAACTCTGATATCAAGCTAGTGAGATTACTTCTCTCTCTCTCTCTCTCTCTCTCTCTCTCTCTCTCTCTCTCTCTCTCTCTCTCTCTCTCTCTCTCTCTCTCTCTCTCTCTCTCTCTCTCTTTCTCCCTCTCTCACTAGCAATAACAGTCAGGTTGATCAAGTACTCATCAACGGTGCATGGACTCTTGACTTCCAGAGTACAAGGACTCTGGACACAGGTACGCCACAGGTGCGTCCCTCACACCTCTCACATTCTTCAGAGTTCCTAATTTCTTTAAATCCATCCTTCATGTCATGTAGCTCATTGTTGCCAATCCTGAACTAATCTGTTTATTTAAACATTCTGTATTTTTAATATTGTGTATATTTTATTACCATAATTGTATATTGGAGATATTTCCATTATTAGCTAAAATGAAAATATCTTACCTTATACTATTGTTTGATTTAGCTAAGTCTTAGGTAGAATGTTTGGCTAACTATCGGCTCACTGGTTTACCAGGCTGTGACTGCCGTACCACTGTGAGTCAACGTCGTCACGCCCAATGTTTGGGCCGTGGGGTTTGACCTCAGGCAGTTACTCGCTGACCTCTCATGGGAGACATAGCGAATCCTCTTCCCGGTCGTTGATTTACTTTCTCAAGTCTGTCACCTTCAAGTTCTTGTATACTCTGGTGATTTAATGGTTCAGCTTACTGAATAAGTCTTGGTAACCATCGTGGGTTACCTTGTGGTTGAGATAATTGGTGGAGATAGTACAAAGTCCCAACTTATAAAGTTGATTTATCAATATTAATATGCTAGTTGATATTTATCTTTATAGTTAATAAAGTTATATATAATGTACGTACCAAGAGAAGTGTAAGAGTTAAACTCCTTATTTTTTGTCAAATATCTTGATCTTTATTTACGTATATACTCTGCCAAACCACTTTAATAGTAAAGATTTTTAAATTTTTAGTTATTTGTTTTGCAATCCCAAATTACATTACAATTTCTTGTTAGGAAACCGTAAACAGACCAACTCTTTAACGAGTATAAATTACCTTAACTCTACCTAACTCTACCTTCTTCGGGAGAAGTTTTAAGAAGAAGAGTTTTGTAACCCTAGTAAGGGCAGGTGCCCAGGTTCAACTACCGGGTTAGATGAGACGTATGAGTGAGTCTCCTGACACCTGTTGTCCCTGTTCACCTAGCAGTAAGTAGGTACCTGGGTGTTAGGTGACGATTGTAGGTGGCATCTTGGGGGAAGGCAAATAAGTAAAGCTTGCCTACCTGCCTGCCTACCCGCTTGCCTACCTGCCTGCCTACCCGCTTGCCTACCTGCCTGCCTACCTACCTACCTACCTCCTTGCTTACCTACCTACCTCCCTGCCTAAATACCTACCTATCTACCTACATTTCCTACCTATCTACCTACTTCCCTACCTATCTACTTACCTCCCTACCTATCTACTTACCTACCTCCCTACCTATCTACTTACCTACTTCCCTGCCTACCTACCTTCCTACTTAATACCTACCTCTCTGCCTACCTACCTACCTAGCTATTTATCTACTAACCTACCTAGCTATTTATCTACCTACCTAGCTATTTATCTACTTACCTACCTAGCTATTTATCTACTTACCTACCTAGCTATTTATCTACTTACCTACCTAGCTATTTATCTATCTACCTACCTAGCTATTTACCTACCTACCTACCTCCCTACCTACATATATACATACCTGCCTACCTACCTATCTCCAGGTAGGTAATCTGTAAATAGGTCGACGTGGGAAACATTTATTATCTTTAATATAATAATTAGAATAATAATTGTAATAATAATTATAATAGTAAAAATTATATTATTATACTCATGCTGAAGCTCTAAACTCGTAGGGGTCCAACGGCACCAGAAAAACGGTAGGCAATCAAAATTTTAATTGAGGGAAAAGAGGAAGTTTAATTCAACTTCCTTGCAGGGAAAATGAGGGGAGGGGAGGGGAGGGGGTGAAGACTTCACCGAACACTCGTCATTGTGTTCAGATAAGCGAACACAAATTGATGTAGGCGTCTCAACCGGCCGCTGTTAAGGCCATCACAACAATTAAGCTCTGGAGTCACTAGTCCGGAACGCGACGCGTCGGCAGGTCGGCTTGAAACTTAGGCTCGGCCTGAGGGGGGACATGGGGTAGGTTGGTGGGGGGGATTTTCTTTTTTTGAGGCGTGATGTAGATGAACGTGATGAACACTCGTGGACGCTGGTGATGAACGTGTGATGAACACTCGTGGACGCTGGTGATGAACGTGTGATGAACACTCGTGGACGCTGGTGATGAACGTGATGAACACTCGTTAACGCTGGTGATGAACGTGTGATGAAACTCGTGGACGTGGTGATGAACGTGATGAACACTGTGGACGCTGGTGATGAACGTGTGATGAACACTCGTGGACGCTGGTGATGAACGTGATGAACACTCGTTAACGCTGGTGATGAACGTGTGATGAACACTCGTGGACGCTGGTGATGAACGTGTGATGAACACTTGTGGACGCTGGTGATGAACGTGTGATGAACACTTGTGGACGCTGGTGATGAACGTGATGAACACTCGTTAACGCTGGTGATGAACGTGTGATGAACACTCGTGGACGCTGGTGATGAACGTGTGATGAACACTGTGGACCTGGTGATGAACGTGTGATGAACACTGTGGACGCTGGTGATGAACGTGTGATGAACACTTGTGGACGCTGTGATGAACGTGTGATGAACACCCTTTGACGCTGGTGATGAACGTGTGATGAACACTCGTGGACGCTGGTGATGAACGTGTGATGAACACTTGTGGACGCTGGTGATGAACGTGTGATGAACACTCGTGGACGCTGGTGATGAACGTGTGATGAACACTCGTGGACGCTGGTGATGAACGTGTGATGAACACTTGTGGACGCTGATGATGAACGTGTGATGAACACTTGTGGACGCTGGTGATGAACGTGTGATGAACACTTGTGGACGCTGGTGATGAACGTGTGATGAACACTCGTGGACGCTGATGATGAACATGTGATGAACACTTGTGGACGCTGGTGACTGGATGAGGTGAACAAGTGTACTACATCTGGCTCTCTTGAGTCGCAAGATGTCTGGCCAACCTGTGACTGAAGACGGTAAATGTGGGAATCAGTCCCTCAACCTAAGTCTTGGTGAATACCATTAATGTTATCATTCTGACGGTGCGTCACATGTAGACAGGAAAACAACAGTGAAAAGCGAGACTGTGTATTTCGACTCTCAACTGGAGCCCTCATCAGTTGAATGTCTTCTGTACATAATTCTGCAAGGCTGAGGGACTGATTACCTCAGCTTCGACAGTCTCCTGTTCACATCTCTGTATTGAGTTCCGTACGATATTGACAAAGCCACTGGTGGGCGAAACGTCTCCAGCATAATGATACCAAGGTGATGCATGTGTATTTAATTCATCAACTTATACGAACCTATCAGAATAACGTAAACCAGCTTGTACGAACCAATCAGAATACCAATCAGGATAACCTGATCTACAATCATGGGACTGGAGATTCTAAACCTGAGTGGCACAAGCACTAAAATAGTGAAAATAATCATTATTGTGTTTAATGATTAAGATAACCAGTAAATTAAGCTGATTATCGGTTTCCCATTCTACTTCCAAGCGAGTCGCAGGTAGAAGGTGACTGAAATTCTTGAAATAAATGAGAACATTCTGAATCTTTATTCCAAAAGGTAAAAAAAAAAGTCGTGAACGTTATTCAGTGTCATGTTACAGCTGGTCTTTAAGTAAAGCATCTTAGTAAATTAACGTAACTGGATACTTGTTCGTTAGTTACAAGTCAGATTTTAAGGCTGAGTGAAGTACTCTGTATAGCGAGTTATTCGTATATGTCAGCTAATCCCTAAGTCAATCTGTATACTGTACTTTATAGAAATAAGGTTATAGATATAAAGTTAGCTGTTGTCGTGGTCGTAAAGGAGACGGTAATAAAGTCTGGCGTCCACAATGCCCGGAAGGTCACAGCAGAGAGGAGGTGAGGAAATTATTCACCTCTGTGCCTCCTCTGCGGTGGGATAATTGCCCAAACTCGGACAGTGAGGAACCGGAAATTATGTTTTGTTGTGGAGGAAGGCGACCAATGGCGGCGCAGCGCTCTCTCACCGGCCAATGAATAGCCCCCTCAGCTGCCCGTCAAGTATACCACTCAGCCTGCCAACCTCGCGCACTAATTCATTTTTAAGTGACTAATTTCGCCTCAGTACCCTTTCAAAACCTTATCGCGATACCGAGTGATATGGCAAGAGACGATCTGCTTTCGTCTTGCGGCGGAAAATTAATAAAAAAAACTGCGAAATCTTGGGGAATCACATTTAATCTCGACCCGTGGTATGGCAAGAGCAGCCCTCTCGTTGACCAATCGGAAACGTCAAGAGACATCGCTTCCGCGTCATCAGAGTCGGTAGCCTGGTCGCCGTGGCCCGCTCCCCGCTACTTACCATGTTTATTCAGACAGCTTTCAATAGAAGCTCACTCATTGGGGGGAGGATAATACCCTGAAAATGGGGGCGTTTCTCTTTGAAATATAAGCTCACTGGAGCTTGTGATGAAGTGAGCTTCTTGAGCGCTCGACGCCCCGGCCGGACAATAAGGCCGCATTGCAATCATCAGCAGCCAGCGAGTTAGGGGGCAAAGCTGCGGCCTGATTTATGCTACGTCAATCTGCAATAAGAAAAGACGTTACGGGGCGCACAAAAGCTTTAATCAGGAGCCATGTGAAGCTTGAAAGAGCCATGTGAAGCTTGAAAAGAGCGCATCGAAGACCCTTCGCCTGTTACAGAAAGGAGCATTAAAACACTTTTACCCCTCAAATGTAATCGGTTGTTTGCCGTTGCTTCGTTTCTCTCACACTGACAGATAAACATCGCTCGAATTACCTTCTTTTATTTATTCAGCCAATAGATTAAAAAAAAACTGGGACTAATGGATTAAAAGGAGAATTGAGCAAAGTTGACAGAACTTGGTAATACAATGCTTTTTAATACGTGGTAATAATTATTATTTATAATATTACAATTTATAATAATAATGATAATAATTATTGTTATTATTATTATTATTATTATTATTGTTTCTCCTCCCCGTCGTAGACGATAGATGCTGACTCGAGATAAAGACGGGGTAATGAAATACTTCAATACGGAGATGACCTGTGATTTACAATTTTTCTTTTTAATAAAGCAGGTAGCTTTCAGGTGCCACTAACTGTGCCACTAACTGTGCCACTGACTGTGCCACTAACTGTGCCACTGACTGTGCCACTAACTGTGCAACCACTCCAACAAGGCTCCGAGATAATGGAGCATTTTTATCATTTCCTGACAATTTTTCTTCTTCCTGGCACTTAAAAAAAAAATTCTTTCGATTGAATGGTCGTAACTACCATAGTCTGTTTCCCAGGATTTGTGGGATCTGTAGCTCCCGGTCCCTTTCAAGTGGTATGCAGGGCCGTGCGTGTTGCAACACTGACTTCCATAGACTGATGAATAACACATTGAAGGGTGAAAAGTTCACAGGGACAAGAATGACTCACTCTTTTGGTCATAAGGGTGCGGAATTTTTTTCGGGGGGGATGGTCAAAATTTCACGTCCCATTGATTTTCCAGATATTCCATGCCTACTGATACTTCCAGGCATAGAATCTGCACAAATTTGTTTTCTGGTGACTAGGATTTGTTGAGTCTGGATTCCTATTTGGTGCAGCTTGTGGATCTCACCCCCACGCAGTCTTCAGTACCCGTGCCAGCACTAGTACAAGTGTTATCCAGTACAAGTGTTATCCAGTACAAGTGTTATCCAGTACAAGTGTTATCCAGTACAAGTGTTATCCAGTACAAGTGTTATCCAGTACAAGTGTTATCCAGTACAAGTGTTATCCAGTACGTGTAAGGTAAGGGTTGGATTTGAGTGGGACTCGCACTTGAGTTAATAGAATCTTCAAAGCTTATTTCTTGGGTAGAATTGAAAATTAGGTTGGGCAATTATTCTGTTAGTGGGATGGATTGTGAAGGACCTGCCTAGTATGGGCCAACAGGCCTGCTGCAGTGTTCCTCCTTTCTTATGTTCTTATGTTCTAAAGTTAGTTTCATGATGTGCAGGCTGGTGATTCATGATGTGCAGGCTGGTAGTTCATAGTGTGCAGGCTGGTGGTTCATAGTGTGCAGGCTGGTGGTTCATGGTGTGCAGGCTGGTGGTTCATGGTGTGCAGGCTGGTGGTTCATGGTGTGCTGGCTGGTGGTTCATGGTGTGCTGGCTGGTGGTTCATGGTGTGCTGGCTGGTGGTTCATGGTGTGCAGGCTGGTGGTTCATGGTGTGCAGGCTGGTGGTTCATGGTGTGCTGGCTGGTGGTTCATGGTGTGCTGGCTGGTGGTTCATGGTGTGCAAGCTGGTTGTTCATCAGACCAGTGTCAGGAGGTATTTTTGATTATATAATGACTCAACATTGTTTTATAATGATATAATGAGTCTACGACCACCACCACCACCACCATCACCACCACTACCACCACTACCACTACCACCACTACCACCACCACACATCATTCATCATAACATCACTCTTCCACACGGGAACATTCCCACGCATCCCACTCAGCATCTTTCCCTTCATCTCGGTACCTGCATTCCTCAGCATCAGTGGATGGAGCATGCTGCACTGACCACCACCACCACCACTACCACCACCACCACCACCACCACCACCACCATCACCACCACCACCACCATTCCCACCACTACCACCAACACCACCACCACCACCACCACCACCACCATCACCACCACCACCACCACCACCACCATCACCACCACCACCACCATTCCCACCACTACCACCACCACTACCACCACCACCACCACCACCACCACCACCACCACCACCATCACCACCACCACCACCACCACCACCACCACCATCACCACCACAACCACCACCACCACAACCACCACCACCACCATTCCCACCACTACCACTACCACCACCACTACCACCACCACTACCACCACCACTACCACCACCACCACTATCACCACCACTACCACCACCACCACTATCACCACCACCACCATTACCACCACTACCACCACCACTACCACCACCACCACCACTACCACCACCACCACTATCACCACCACTACCACCACCACCACTATCACCACCACCACCACTACCACCACCACCACTATCACCACCACCACCATTACCACCACTACCACCACCACTACCACCATACCTTACCTGATCACTCATCCAGTTATGAAAGTCTTTTTCCCTGTCATAAGAGATTGCAGTACCCCTGTCAAACTTCCTGCCCAGGGAGGAAGGGGGGGTAGAACGAAGATAGGAAGGGAGGGTATGATCGGAGGTAGGGAGAGTGGTAAGAACGGAAGGAACGATGGTAGGAAGAGTAAGAGCGGAGAAAGGGAGGCTAGTAACCGAGGGCGAGAGGTAGAGGCAGAGAATAGGACCAGTGGATAGAAGAATTGATCAGGAAGATCAAAAATATTCTAATTTCCAGTTGAAGGCTTCTAAAAGACTCAGTGGTCTCAAGTGTTCTCAAAAACTGAGAACACAAAGAACACCAGCGCTACTTTGAACCTTGACACCGCCTCTGCTAAGAACAAAAGAACACCATAAGAACATAAGAAAGGAGGAACACTGCAGCAGGCCTGTTGGCCCATACTAGGCAGGTCCTTCACAATCCATCCCACTAACAGAATAATTGCCCAACCTAATTTTCAATTCTATCCAAGAAATATGCTTTAATGATTCTATTAACACAAGTGCGAGTCCCACTCAAATCCAACCCCTCTCACTCATGTATTTATCCAACCTAAATTTGAAACTGCCCAAGGTCCTAGCTTCAATAACCCTACTAGGCAGACTGTTCCACTCATCAACTACCCTATTTCCAAACCAATATTTTCCTATATCCTTTCTAAATCTAAACTTATCCAATTTGAATCCATTATTGCGGGTTCTCTCTTGGAGAGATATCCTCAAGACCTTATTTATATCCCCCTTATTAATACCCATCTTCCACTTATATACCTCGATCATGTCTCCCCTCATTCTTCGTCTTACAAGTGAATGTAATTTAAGGGTCTTCAATCTTTCTTCGTAAGGAAGATTTCTAATGCTATGTATTAATTTAGTCATTCTACGCTGAATGTTTTCTAACGAATTTATATCCATTCTGTAAAATGGAGACCAGAACTGAGCTGCGTAATCTAGGTGAGGCCTTACTAATGACGTATAAAGCTGTAATATAACCGCTGGACTTCTGTTGCTTACACTTCTTGATATAAATCCCAGTAATCTATTTGCTTTATTTCTTACGGTTAGGCATTGCTGACTTGGTTTAAGGTTGCTGCTTACCATAACCCCCAAATCCTTTTCGCATTCTGTACGGCTGAGTTCAACATTATTAAGCTGGTAGGTGCTAGGGTTATGAACATTCCCGAGCTTTAGAACTTTGCATTTATCTACATTGAACTGCATCTGCCATTTTTCTGACCAGGAATTGAGTTTGTCTAAATCCTCCTGAAGTTCCGTGACATCTACGTCTGAATCGATTATCCTACCTATCTTCGTGTCATCAGCGAATTTGCTCATATCACTAGTAATTCCCTCGTCAAGGTCATTTATATATATTATAAACAACAACGGGCCCAAAACCGATCCCTGTGGAACGCCACTTGTTACAGATCCCCACTCAGATTTAACCCCATTAATGCACACCCTCTGCTTCCTATTGGTGAGCCATGACTCTATCCATGAAAACACTTTTCCCCCAATGCCGTGAGCAGCCACTTTCTTTAACAGTCTCTGATGTGGTACTCTATCAAAAGCCTTACTAAAATCCAAATAAACTATATCGAATTCTTTATCATGATCAACTGCCTCAAAAGCCTTACTGAAAAAAGTTAATAAATTAGTTAGGCAGGAACGGCCCCTGGTGAATCCATGTTGAGTATCATTAATCAAATTATGCCTATCGAGATGGCTTCTTATGTTATCAGCTATAATCGACTCTAATAATTTGCCTACAATTGATGTTAGACTTATTGGGCGGTAATTTGATGGTAACGACTTGTCCCCTGCTTTAAAAATAGGAATTACATTAGCCATCTTCCACGTATCAGACACTACACCTGTTTGAAGAGATAGGTTAAAAATGTTAGCTAAGGGTTCACAGTAGGCCTACTACTGGCAGGTAATATCTGCACCCTGACAAATTTCCCAAACTACCTGCCAGCCTAGGCCTAAATCTCTTCCAATATTTTGGCCTCAGTGACCATCACTTGACAGTGACCATCACTTGACAGTGACCATCACTTGACAGTGACCATCACTTGACAGTGACCATCACTTGACAGTAACCATCACTTGACAGTGACCATCACTTGACAGTAACCATCACTTGACAGTGACCATCACTTAACAGTGACCATCACTTAACAGTGATCATCACTTGACAGTAACCATCACTTGACAGTGACCATCACTTGACAGTGACCATCACTTGACAGTGACCATCACTTGACAGTAACCATCACTTGACAGTGACCATCACTTGACAGTGACCATCACTTGACAGTAACCCTCACTTAACAGTGATCATCACTTGACAGTAACCATCACTTGACAGTGACCATCACTTGACAGTAACCATCACTTGACAGTGACCATCACTTGACAGTGACCATCACTTGACAGTGACCATCACTTAACAGTGATCATCACTTAACAGTGATCATCACTTGACAGTAACCATCACTTGACAGTGACCATCCCTTGACAGTGACCATCACTTGACAGTGACCATCACTTGACAGTAACCATCACTTGACAGTGACCATCACTTGACAGTGACCATCACTTGACAGTGACCATCACTTGACAGTGACCATCACTTGACAGTGACCATCACTTGACACTGACCATCACTTGACAGTGACCATCACTTGACAGTAACCATCACTTGACAGTGACCATCACTTGACAGTAACCATCACTTGACAGTGACCATCACTTAACAGTGACCATCACTTAACAGTGATCATCACTTGACAGTAACCATCACTTGACAGTGACCATCACTTGACAGTAACCATCACTTGACAGTGACCATCACTTGACAGTGACCATCACTTGACAGTGACCATCACTTAACAGTGATCATCACTTAACAGTGATCATCACTTGACAGTAACCATCACTTGACAGTGACCATCACTTGACAGTGACCATCACTTGTCAGTGACCATCACTTGACAGTGACCATCACTTAACAGTGATCATCACTTAACAGTGATCATCACTTGACAGTAACCATCACTTGACAGTAACCATCACTTGACAGTGACCATCACTTGACAGTGACCATCACTTGACAGTGACCATCACTTAACAGTGATCATCACTTAACAGTGATCATCACTTGACAGTGACCATCACTTGACAGTAACTATCACTTGACAGTGACCATCACTTAACAGTGACCATCACTTAACAGTGATCATCACTTGACAGTAACCATCACTTGACAGTGATCATCACTTGACAGTAACCATCACTTGACAGTGATCATCACTTGACAGTAACCATCACTTGACAGTGACCATCACTTGACAGTAACCATCACTTAACAGTGACCATCACTTAACAGTGACCATCACTTAACAGTGACCATCACTTAACAGTGACCATCACTTAACAGTGATCATCACTTATAAATTTACATTTCTTTTTACACCCATTGTTTACAGTTCCGAAATTAGATATTCCATATATATATATTTCTCTCTCTCTCTCTCTCTCTCTCTCTCTATCTATATATATATATATATATATATATATATATATATATATATATATATATATATATATAGGATGGGGTCCACCTCTGGTGTATATTGTGGGATCCATAGCCTCGGAGAAGTGGATAAAAAGGCTTCAAGGAAGAATATTTAGATTTCTTTCTGAAGCCATTTGAATATTCCACTTCCCCTACCACCCCATCTTTTCATTGTGTATAAACTTTATTTCAAGACAAAATACATTGACAAGAATACAATAGGGAGTAAAACAACATAGATAACAACTCAGAGCTACATGTCAAATACTTCGTCCAGGTAGCTCCCCGGCAGTGGGCCGCGTGCCCAGAATGCTGCAGGCATTTCCCCTTTGGATCGCAACACTTAGTCTCTGAAAGAGGAAGCTGGTTGCCCTGTGGTCCTTTGTTTCTATGATGAGTTTTTCACCCAGCTCTTTGAGAAACTTTAGAGCACACTTGCCCCATGCTCCAAGGGTCTCCGACCCAATTGGGATGAAGTTATAGCAAGGGGAAAGGCCTTCATATTTGCGAGTCTTCTGGGTCTCCCTGTGGCTGGCAGCTCCACCCCCTTCGGCTACGGAGTATGGCAAGTAGGTGTCTGCCATTGTGGCAGCACAGGTGTAGTTCCAAGCAATCTGCTTACCATCCTTCCAGGGTAGCATAGTGGCTCCATCAGGACGCTTTTGACTTCCATCAGACCTTTGTACTTGGGGTTTCCGTTGAGCTGGGCAACGGGCTTTGGTGAGGCTTCTCTTTATGATGTCATTGACCTCCTCATGTCTAGCATACTTCCCTTCTGATGTGTGACACACGAGACCATGAAGTCCGAATTGATCAGCCGTCGCCCTGCCGCAAATATACCTATGTTCGGTGAGTATGGGGGGGGCTAGGCGAAGAGCAACACCAATCCGAATGGCCTGTGGGTCGAGTCGAGTCCCCAGCGAGGAATTGGGAACAGCTAGAAGGAAATCTCCTGAGTGTGGTGCCTTCACCGCTAGGATATATATATATATATATATATATATATATATATATATATATATATATATATATATATATATATATATATATATATATATATATCAGTGGTACCTCGAGTTACGATGGTCCCCAAAATCGCCCTTTTATGTAAGTTTATTTTTTTAAATGCTTTTGTAAGTATTTTTTTGGGGGTGTAAAAGGACTAGTCTATTTTACATTATTCCTTATGGGGATAAATTCGTTTGGTAATGGCATTTGAACAGCATTCTCGAACGAAAAAATATCGTATCTCGAGGTACCACTGTATATATATACATATATATATATATATATTGCAGCCGTGGCTTCTTGTTATCCTCCTGTTGCATCTACTGGGACCTTGTATGTCGTTATCATGTCTCCCCCACAACCGCTGAGCATCACTCCCCCTCCCCCCCAAAAAAAAAAAAAAAAAAAAAAATCTGGCCTAATATAAGTTATTATCAAAAGTTTCCTGAGCTTTTCGCCCTTTGTATATATGTGCGCGAAAAATTAAAATTTCGCAGTTTGTCACAATTTCACTTAAATACACAGATAACCCGGACAGTGGAGAGAGAGAGAGAGAGAGAGAGAGAGAGAGAGAGAGAGAGAGAGAGAGAGAGAGAGAGAGAGAGAGAGAAGAGAGAGAGAGAGAGAGAGAGAGGGGAGGGAGGGATTTTGGGAGGGAGAGAGCACTTAAGTGATTGCTGTGTGACCCCTTGGTGGGTTGAACGCTTACTTATAATAATAATCACTTCAAATTATCTTTTATTGGTGGGTTTAGCTCTTTGTTATGATTACATTAATCAATTAATCACTCAAATGACCTTCCGGTAACCAGCTTGTTTGTTTGTTTGTTTTTTGTTTTTTTCTAATAAGTTCTTTGTTGGTGGCGCCGACTGTCTTACCCTCAGTGCCTTGCCAAACATGTTATTATATTCTCAGGTCTGGTCTCGCTTTTCCTCTCTTTCCAGGTGTGTGTGGTGGGGGGAGGGAGGGAAGGGGGAGGGGGAGAGACATATGTGTAGCTACGTCATGAGACACAGATGGTGGAGGCCGGGTGTACTGACAACCTGGAGGCTGGATAGGCCGAGTTTACCCGAAGTTTTTGTAGACGAACAAAAGCGCAGCGAGTCCCCCCCCACCATCCCCCCTCCTCCCCACCTCCCTTCTCTTCCTCCCCCACACCCCCTCTACCCATCCTGTGTTTGATGTAAGGGAGGGGAGTGACGGTCAAGGGCTCGTGATCTAAGAGGGGAAATAGCGCCATCGTTCCCCTTCCCCTCCCCCTTCCCCCATTCCTCGGATTAACCTGTTTACCTCCCAGGCGTTGTATGACCCCTGACGGGTGTAGCGCTCTCTAATGAAGAGAACTAACAGTGATAATCTTCCTCCTCCCCTCCCTCTCCCCCTACTCTCTCCCCTACCCTCTCTTTCCCCTACCCTCTTCCTCCCTTACCCTCTTTCCCCTACCCTCTCTGTCTCCCCTATCCTCTCTCTCTCTCTACCCCACTCTCTCTCCCCTCCCTCTCTTCAACTACCTTCTCACCCCTCCCCTACCATCTCTTCCCCCCCCCCCCCATCTTTGTTACCCATGCTGGTATGTGGTACTTGATCCCGGGTAATTATATACGCCTCCCATACGCCCTTTGGTAAGTGTATTGTGGTTAAGCTCTTGTTATTGTGTTGGGAGTAATCATTGAAGGCGCGGATGGTCACCGCTCCATGTGATAACTAACCCGCTAGTTCAAGTCACTCTCACATCAAGATACTTAACTTAAATAACCAATACACGTTGCATGTGTGTGTGTTGTGTGTGTGTGTGTGTGTGTGTGTGTGTGTGTGTAAACAGACAAGTTGATAACTTAGACACTTGGGAAACATTTGGGTATCTGGGAACGTTTCGCCACGCATTGGCTTCATCAGAATGAAGATACCCCAGATGTTAGTCATAGTGCGTGTGTGACTAGGGGGGGGGGATGCAGTCACGGCCTCGGAGATGTAAATCAAGAGAATTCAAGGGAAAAATGCTGAGGTTTGTCTCCCTGGGGCTGTTATGAATGTCCTCGTACCAACGCATTAAAGGAATTGATTCAGATTCAGATGACATTTACGTGTGCTTGCAGAAATCCTCTCCAGTATGCGAAGCTTCTCAGGTAATTGTTATGGATCCCATCACACACACTGGACGCAAGATGGGTTGGTATAAGGTTTAAAAAATAAAATCTAATCGCCCATGTTTGGGTAGTTGTGGCGTTTATGATACAGTTGTATACTTTAGGCTGAATTTATACTTTTTGTTGTAGGCGCCCCAGTAGGTGATGCCAACCCCATCGTCTGTGAGGACTTAGTAAGTTGTCACCTGAGTTCTGTTTGACGTGTGTGTTGGTCCCACCTGCTGGTTATATATTAATTTGTAAGAATAAAATCGCCGCTGTTATTCAATACTAGACTCTTTCTTTTTTTTTCAAATCGAATAAATGCATCCACGAACAAGTGGTTTTAAGTAAATAACAACTGCACTTCACGCCAGTTTTCGTAGCCTGTCAAAATTCAAGACGCCTTAAACCACTGAACCATCAATGTTACATACATCAGGTGCCCAGTAGGGCTGGACATGTCACTCCTGATGCGGACACATACGTGGCTGTGGCAAGCTAAGGGCTAATTTCATTCTCCTCTCGTTTGGAATACCAGTTACACAAGCAGTGTTACATAGTCCTTAGCTTGCCACAGACACGTATGTGACCGCATCAGAAGTGCATGTCTAGTGCTACCTGATGTATGTCACATTGATGGTTCAGGGGTTTAGGACGTCTCGAATTTTAATAGGCTACCAGGGTGGCGTGTTAAAGTTCGAGGGTTCGAGCCTCGGATAGTGCAGTTATTTGTAAATATATATATATATATATATATATATATATATATATATATATATATATATATATATATATATATATATATATATATATATATATATATACCTAAAATGTAAACAGTGGTGGACTGCTGACGGTGTTGGGTTAATTACCTGTGTCTCTTAATTAATGTGATTAATAGGCCTTTAAATACATCGGGGACCCATCCCCCTGATACCGTCCCTCTCTCCCTTCCCCTCCGCTCCCATCCCCTCAATCTATTCCATCCCATCCCCTCCAGCCCGTTCCCATCACTCAGTCTGGCCCCCACCTTCACCCCCTTTCCCTGAGCCATACCCCTACCCTCTGCCTCCCTTTCCTCCCTCCCCATGCCACCCCTTCCATCCCTCCCCCTGCCCCTTCCCCCCACCAGATATACATGTCAGGGTTGTCGTCAGGTTTCTCTGCTGGTCCACGGGGGGTGAGGGATTTAGAAAGGAAGGGGGGTCGAGCCCTAACTCCTGGCCTCATTATAATTAATCGACCACCGAGATATATATACCGAAACCTCCCCTCCCCCATAGGCCTCCCCTCTCTCGCTCTCTCTCTCTCACACACACACACACACATACATTATCTATCTATCTATCTATCTATCTATCTATCTGTCGGGATTATATCCTGCGACACATTCTCCCGCCTCAAGAGACAGAATAACGTTCACATCGCCTTAACCACTCAATCAGCGATCCTACAAAGATCATGCACCCAGCAGCTTATCACTACCACGAGTGTCCTCGGATCATGAAGAACACCTAGCTCTGCTGGGTGCATGATCCTTGTAGATCGCTGGTTAAGTGGTTAAGGCGATGTGAACGTTGCTCTGTCTCTTGAAGCGGGAGAATGTGTCGCAGAATCTAAACCCGGCTGGCTGTAGTTTGGTAAATGATTTAATACCACCTGTTTAGTGGTTTCATTACTATCTATCTATCTATATATATATATATATATATATATATATATATATATATATATATATATATATATATATATATATATATATATATATATATATATATATACATTATATATATATTTCTCTTATACGTTTGAAGATATATTCTTTTCATTTACGTTAATGTAAAAATTTATAATTTTGTACCAAGAGAAACTTTGAAAACTTACCTAACCTTATTACAACAAACGCAATTTAATTTAGCCTAACACAACTAAATATATTTTAGATACGTTAACATTAATTTAATAATAAACAAATACAATGAAATATATTTTTTTCGTTATGTTCAGAATGATTTTGGCGAAATTATTGCATACACAAATTTTCACTTGTCTTATATGGCAAGGTGAGCGTTGCTATTTAAGCCAAAATCGCAAGTTTTACCTAATCGGCACGACATATATATATATATGTGTGTGTGTGTGTGTGTGTGTGTGTGTGTGTGTGTGTGCTACTTCCCACGCTACCCATTAAGCCAGATCCCTCTCTCTTCCTCTGTCTCTCACTACCCTCCCTCTCCCTTCTTCCCCCTTCCCTCTCCCCTCTTGTCCTCTCCTTCTCCCCTCTTCCCAAACCATCACAAAAATAAGTAAAATTAAAGTTGACCAAAACGACATTTGAACTTCCTGCAGCTATAGTGATCCCATGATGGGGGAGGGAAGTATGGGGAAAATGGGCAGAGAGATGGGGAAGGGGAGGAGAGGGATTGGTTACTGGAAGGGGTGGGGGGTGGTAGTGGTATTTAAGAAATAGGTTTGGCACCCCTGCTGTGACGAGCCCATGATACTCTCCCTCTCCCCCTCTCCTCCCCCTCAATTTTCCTCCCTCTTTGGCCCCCTCCCTTCTGACCTTCCCCATTTTATTCCTCTAATCCTACAGCGTCTCTCTGTCCTTCCCCCTCCCTCTTTCCAACCCCCTACCCAAAATCTCCTCTTCACCTGCCTCCTTCCATGTGCCTTCACTGGCTTTCAGTGGATATAGTGCGCACGTGTAGAGTAAGAGTACAAGGATGCAGTACTCTGAAGAGGACATGGCGATGATAACATTGTCCAGGCGCGTCACAAGGAGGTTCAGGGAAACATAACAAAACACCCAAGACAAGTTAGCAGCAACTGGAAGGTTCAAGTCACCTCCAGAAATTTGTAAGGAAAACAGCGCTCTTTCGGAACGAAGAAATAGCAGTAGCGCTAAATGTAGCTTCTGTAGATGATGCGGAATGACTTATGGTGTCAGACGAGAAACACCGTCAAAGACGACGTGGACCGCAGAGTTATTCCAGAGTTTGCCGATAATCTTCCAGGCATTGATTGGGCTCGTGAATTCCCGAAGAAACATGACAAGTTGCTATCGACTCTCATCTGCGGAAAATCCCACGAAAGCAAGTAACTGCTATAGACACTGGCGCTTTTGCTTGCTTCGATCGCCCTGGCCAGACAGTTGATGGTGCACCTCCTGGCGATATTACTCTCGCTGGTGACCCAAGAGCCAAGTTGCAGATCTTCAGGACAGATGCAAAGTATAATGAAAGGATAATTAACACCACCACAAGTTCGACGTCCATCATGTCTGCTGTAACTGCTGCTGCTGCTTCTCAAGTTCTAGATCCGTATGTTGTGTACAAGTGTGTAAGGCCTGAAGACTCTAGTATAATGGATGGACTTTGAGGTGCACTGTATAAACGCTCTGCATAGTTCGATTCAGAGGTATTTGTTGATTGGGTTGAAAGAGCAGTTCTCCGGTACTGTCGGACACTGCCTGCTGACGAGACTAGAGTACTTACAGGAGATAACCTGCCCTCTTACATCAACTCCAAAGTTATGGAACTGTGAGAGCAGAACAACATCAGGGTGATTTTCTTCCTCCCAACTCAACGCCGTTCCTGCAGCCTTGGATGCCGCCATGTCTATCCCTTTTAAACAAGACTGTTGACTGACTGGAAAGAAGGTAAAGAAGAGCGTGCAACATGCTCCAGAAATGTTCACTGCCAAAATTTCTTCCGACTCTCATGCAACAAATAGATGGTAAGCGGAAGCCTTCGATAAAATTTGGATTCAGAACTTGCGGCGTTTACTCTTACGACCCTGATCGCGTCTTGAAGAAGATGAGGAAAGTGTCAAGTGGCATCTGGAGGACTGGCTAGCCCCATCGTTCTGGACCACCTATAAATAAACCAGCGGCCTTGTAGATCTACAAGGCAGTAGCACCTCATCAGTAGGAAGATCCAGCAGCTCCTCATCAGGCTAGCATGACCTAGGTATCTAAATGCTTGATGATGATCTGAGGTCCCAGACCTAACAGAGGAAGAAACGGCAATATACTGCATAGAACAAGGAGACTAAGTTCTTATTAAATTTGGGACTCGTAAAACAACGTAGCACTACGTTAGTAACGTCCACGAGAACACTAAAACAACGGGGAACTGGACACTTTCTTATTATAGAAATACACAGATCCCTAAGGGCATAAAAGCTTCTCAAACCCTGGCAATTAAACTTCCAAAAGTTCCCGATCTAAATGACACTAATGAAACGTTATAGTTAGACTAAATATTTTAGAGCCCTTGTTATCGGGTAGAGCAAGAGAGAGAGAGAGAGAGAGAGAGAGAGAGAGAGAGAGAGAGAGAGAGAGAAAGAGAAAGAGAGAAAGAGAGGAGACACAAGACTATTGTTTTTATCTTAGTAACAATGCTGTAGTGCTGGTATAAATTATTCATTAATAATGAAATATACTAATAACATAGTAATAACATAGTAATAACATACTAATACCATAGTAATAACATAGTAATAACATACCCGCGGAACGTAAGGAAGTAGAATTTGATCTGTTTGTTCATCCATTATTACCTTGAATTATTACCTTGTATTATTACCTTGTATTATTACCTTGTATTATTACCTTGTATTATTACCTTGTATTATTTTCAGAAGAGTTTCAACAAAATAAACCGAACTTTTTTTTATTTAAGTCAACATCTGAAAGAATATTTAGAATGCGAAGCACATCACTGCTGTGATGATGTGCACTGCTGTGATGGTGTGCACTGCTGTGATGTGCGCTGCTGTGATGTGCACTGCTGTGATGATGTGCACTGCTGTGATGGTGTGCACTGCTGTGATGATGTGCACTGCTGTGATGGTGTGCACTGTTGTGATGATGTGCACTGTTGTGATGATGTGCACTGCTGTGATGATGTGCACTGCTGTGATGATGTGCACTGCTGTGATGATGTGCACTGCTGTGATGAGCACTGCTGTGATGATGTGCACTGCTGTGATGTGCACTGCTGTGATGATGTGCACTGCTGTGATGATGTGCACTGCTGTGATGATGTGCACTGCTGTGATGATGCACTGTATGCACTGCTGTGATGATGTGCACTGCTGTGATGATGTGCACTGCTGTATGGATGTGCACTGTGTGATGTGTGCACTGCTGTGATGATGCACTGCATGATGTGCACTGCGTGTGATGCACTGCTGTGATGTGTGCACTGCTGTGATGATGTGCACTGCTGTGATGATGTGCACTGCTGTGATGTGCTGCACTGCTGTGATGATGTGCACTGCTGTTGATGTGCACTGCTGTGATATGTGCACTGCTGTGATGATGTGCACTGCTGTGATGGGGGCACTGCTGTGATGATGTGTACTGCTGTGATGATGTGCACTGCTGTGATGATGTGCATTGCTGTGATGATGTGCGCTGCTGTGATGATGTGCACTGCTGTGATGATGTGCACTGCTGTGATGATGTGCACTGATGTGATGATGTGCACTGCTGTGATGATGTGCACTGCTGTGATGAGCACTGCTGGGATGATGTGCACTGCTGTGATGATGTGCACTGCTGTGATGATGTGCACTTCTGTGCTGATGTGTACTGCTGTGATGATGTGCACTGTTGTGATGATGAGCACTGCTGTGATGATGTGCACTGCTGTGATGATGTGCACTGCTGTGATGATGTGCACTGCTGTGATGAGCACTGCTGTGATGATGTGCACTGCTGTGATGATGTGCACTGCTGTGATGATGTGCACTGCTGTGATGAGCACTGATGTGATGATGTGCACTGCTGTGATGATGTGCACTGCTGTGATGATGTACACTGCTGTGATGATGTGTACTGCTGTGATGATGTGCACTGCTGTGATGATGTGCACTGCTGTGATGAGCACTGCTGTGATGATGTGCACTGCTGTGATGAGCACTGCTGTGATGATGTGTACTGCTGTGATGATGTGCACTGCTGTGATGGTGTGCACTGCTGTGATGTGCGCTGCTGTGATGTGCACTGCTGTGATGATGTGCACTGCTGTGATGAGGACTGCTGTGATGATGTGTACTGCTGTGATGATGTGCACTGCTGTGATGATGTGCATTGCTGTGATGATGTGCGCTGCTGTGATGATGTGCACTGCTGTGATGATGTGCACTGCTGTGATGATGGGCACTGCTGTGATGATGTGCACTGCTGTGATGATGTTCGCTGCTGTGATGATGTTCGCTGCTGTGATGTGCGCTGCTGTGATAATGTGCACTGCTGTGATGATGTGCACTGCTGTGATGATGTGCACTGCTGTGGTAATGTGCACTGTTGTGATGTGCACTGCTGTGAGGATGTGCACTGCTGTGATGATGTGCGCTGCTGTGATGTGCGCTGCTGTGATGATGTGCACTGCTGTGATGATGTGCACTGCTGTGATGATGTGCACTGCTGTGATGATGTGCACTGCTGTGATGATGTGCACTGCTGTGATGATGTGCACTACTGTGATGATGTGCACTGTTATTATGTGCACTACTGTGATGATGTGCACTGCTGTGATGATGTGCACTACTGTGATGATGTGCACTGCTGTGATGATGTGCACTGTTATTATGTGCACTGCTGTGATGTGCACTACTGTGATGATGTGTACTCTGTGACGATACACACTACTGTGATAATGCGCACTGCTGTGATGATGTGCATTGATGTGATGATGTGCGCTACTATGATGATGTGCACTGTTATGATGTGCACTGCTATGATGATGCGCACTACTGTGATGATGTACACTACTATGATGATCTGTGATGATGTGCATTGCTGTGATGATGTGCGCTACTGTGATGCGCACTGTTGTGATGATGCGCACTACTGTGATGATGTGCACTACTATGATGATGTGCACTGCTGTGATGATGTGCACTGCTGTGATGTGCACTGCTGTGATGTGCACTGCTGTGATGTGCACTACTGTGATGATGTGTACTGCTGTGACGATACGCGCTACTGTGATAATGCGCACTGCTGTGATGATGTGCATTGCTGTGATGATGTGCGCTACTGTGATGCGCACTGTTGTGATGATGTGCACTGCTGTGTGGGCTCCAGGAAAGCCACATCTCTCTAAGAACTGCTGCGTATATCTTTACTGATTCAGTGTTCAGTTTGACACGCGCCGGTGCGTACAGTGTTCGTACGTGCGTAATTCTTCACATTCGTGAGGTCCAGCGTTAAGTTTGCTTATTTTTAGGCTCCTGTGTAATACTAATATTTTAAAACTATCGGCTGGTATCGGCAACTTTTTACTTTTATCGCCGATACTTCGGCACCACTTACGTGGTTCTCATAGTCACAAAAAAAATAAAAAAAAATACAAATATTGATAAGCGTCCCTGGAGTGGGTTTCAGGGAGAGGGTTTCATGGAGAGGGTTTCAGGGAGAGGGTCTCAGGGAGAGGGTTTCAGGGAGAGGGTTTCAGGGAGAGGGTCTCAGGGAGAGGGTTTCAGGGAGAGGGTTTCAGAGAGAGGGTCTCAGGGAGAGGGTTTCAGGGAGAGGGTTTCAGGGAGAGGGTTTCAGGGAGAGGGTTTCAGGGAGAGGGTCTCAGGGAGAGGTTTTCAGGGAGAGGGTCTCAGGGAGAGGGTCTCAGGGAGAGGGTCTCAGGGAGAGGGTTTCAGGGAGAGGTTCTCAGGGAGAGGGTTTCAGGGGTCAACAACCCAGGTGAAAAAAAAAATCTGGTTTCATCGCTGGTAGTGTGTACTGCACAGTCTGTCTACTGGTTTATTATATGTTGTATGTCTATGTTGTATGTCTATGTTGTATGTCTATGTTGTATGTCTATGTTGTATGTCTATGTTGTATGTCTTGTATAACAAAGGTAAGAGAGAGAGAGAGAGAGAGAGAGAGAGAGAGAGAGAGAGAGAGAGAGAGAGAGAGAGAGAGAGAGAGAGAGAGACAGACAGACAGACAGACAGACAGAGACAGAGAGAGAGACATAGAGAGAGAGAGAGAGAGAGAGAGAGAGGACACATCAGGTATCACACTCAGACCCCCCACTGTCTCTCCTTTTAGAGTATCCTCATCTCCCCTCCTTTACACCCTTTATCCTCCCCCTTTACCCGCCTCCTTCATCCCCTCCCCTCCTCGCCCCAGCTGCCACACTCAAACTCTGACATTTAACAATCAGTAATGATTGAAAAAATAATATCAATAAAGAAAAACAAAGAGGAAGATGGAAAAGATTTTATGTTATAGTAATAAAATATATACGAGGATTATCTCTGTTTACCTAACTACCAGCTGGTCTGGGTTTGTTTACCTCCCTACCAGCTGGTCTGGGTTTGTTTACCTCCCTACCAGCTGGTCTGGGTTTGTTTACCTCCCTACCAGCTGGTCTGGGTTTGTTTACCTCCCTACCAGCTGGTCTGGGTTTACTTCCCTACCAGCTGGTCTAGGTTTGTTTACCTTCCTACCAGCTGGTCTGTGTTTGTCTACCTCCCTAACGGCTGGTCTGGGTTTGTTTACCTCCCTACCAGCAGGTCTGGGTTTACCTTACTACCAGCTGGTCAGGGTTTATCTTATTACCAGCTGGTCAGGGTTTATCTTACTACCAGCTGGTCTGGGTTTACCTTACTACCAGCTGGTCAGGGTTTATCTTACTACCAGCTGGTCTGGGTTTGTTTATCTTACTACCAGCTGGTCTGGGGTTATCTTACTACCAGCTGGTCTGGGTTTGTTTACCTCCCTGATTAACAAGGCTGTTCCTACTGGCAACCTGTGTCTGGCTTATCTGGTCAACCAAGCAATTACTGCTGACGACCCAGAGCCACTTATTGCTGGTGGCCCTGAGCCAGGCTTCTGCCTGGTCAACCAGGCTGTTGCTGCTGGCCCACATATCCATCACAGCCTGGTTGATCTGGTACTTGGACGATATACATCCTCAGTTTCACACTTGAAGAACTTCTACATCCGTCCAGGCAATATTTCTGATGCCTTCTGGTAAGATAATAACTGTCTGGACCCGGGAATGTTGATATAATGTTCTCTTATTGTGTCCATCAATGTTTTAATAATAATAATAATAATAATAATAATAATAAAAATAATAGCAATAATAATAACAGTAATAGCTGTAATAATAATATTATTAGTAAAAATAATAAATATAACCAAACATCAATAATAACAATAATAACAATAGTATCAATAATAATAATAATAATAATAGCTCTAATAATATTAATAATAATAATAATAATAACAATAGTATTAATAATAATAATAATAGCTCTAATAATATTAATAATAATAATAATAATAATAATAATAATAATACTATAATAATAATAATAATAATAATAATAATAATAATAATAATACCAATAATACCTATAATAATAATAATAATAATAATAATAATAATAATCTTAATAATAATAAAAATAATAATAATAATAATAATAATAATAATAAAATAATAATAACCTTTAATTGTAAAACGTACAGTATACAACAGATACAGGAGTACTTGACATTACTGACTCATAAAGTACCTGGTTGTTCAGAACATTTCTGCCAGCTTTAAAATGATATATTAACCACTGAAGGATTATATAATTAAGCTGGTTTACGAGAATGTTATAATTCACCTCTTTTTTTGTTTTGACATTAACAATTTGGTTTATGATCATTAAGAGTTTTTTAGGATTTTTTTTTTTTTTTGGTCTATGCAGAATTTAGATTCGATGGAGATGTTTTTTATTATATTTTTTTTTTTTTGAAGTCTGTGACGGGGTTGGGAACTATATTCATTTTCTTAAATAAAGTTCTACATTTTAGGAGTCTTTATTGACATGGAGTTTTTTTTTTTTTTGAGATAGGTTGAATCGAAGACGTGGTAGGCTGAAGAGGCATTATAGTTTTTTCTTGTATTGTGTCTGTGTGTTTGGTTGTAGCTCTCCAGTAAGAGTGTCCTGTGTGTTGAACCACCAGCGGTGTAAGTAAAGTGTCCTGTGTGTTGAACCACCAGCGGTGTAAGTAAAGTGTCCTGTGTGTTGAACCACCAGCGGTGTAAGTAAAGTGTCCTGTGTGTTGAACCACCAGCGGTGTAAGTAAAGTGTCCTGTGTGTTGAACCACCAGCGGTGTATGTAAAGTGTCCTGTGTGTTGAACCACCAGCGGTGTAAGTAAAGTGTCCTGTGTGTTGAACCACCAGCGGTGTATGTAAAGTGTCCTGTGTGTTGAACCACCAGCGGTGTAAGTAAAGTGTCCTGTGTGTTGAACCACCAGCGGTGTATGTAAAGTGTCCTGTGTGTTGAACCACCAGCGGTGTAAGTAAAGTGTCCTGTGTGTTGAACCACCAGCGGTGTAAGTAAAGTGTCCTTGTGTTGAACCACCAGCGGTGTAGTAAAGTGTCCTGTGTGTTGAACCACCAGCGGTGTAAGTAAAGTGTCCTGTGTGTTGAACCACCAGCGGTGTAAGTAAAGTGTCCTGTGTGTTGAACCACCAGCGGTGTATGTAAAGTGTCCTGTGTGTTGAACCACCAGCGGTGTATGTAAAGTGTCCTGTGTGTTGAACCACCAGCGGTGTATGTAAAGTGTCCTGTGTGTTGAACCACCAGCGGTGTATGTAAAGTGTCCTGTGTGTTGAACCACCAGCGGTGTATGTAAAGTGTCCTGTGTGTTGAACCACCAGCGGTGTATGTAAAGTGTCCTATGTGTTGAACCACCAGCGGTGATGTAAAGTGTTTTGTAAAGTGACCAGTGGTGGATGTAAAGTGTTTTGTAAAGTGACCAGTGGTGGATGTGAAGTGTTTTGTAAAGTGACCAGTGGTGGATGTGAAGTGTTTTGTAAAGTGACCAGTGGTGATGTAAAGTGTCCTATGTGTTGAACCACCAGCGGTGGATGTAAAGTGTTTTGTAAAGTGACCAGTGGTGGAGGTAAAGTGTTTTATAAGGTGACCAGTGGTGGATGTAAAGTGTTTTATAAGGTGACCAGTGGTGGATGTAAAGTGTTTTATAAGGTGACCAGTGGTGGATGTAAAGTGTTTTATAAGGTGACCAGTGGTGGATGTAAAGTGTTTTATAAGGTGACCAGTGGTGGATGTAAAGTGTTTTGTAAGGTGACCAGCGGTGATCGTAAAGTGTTTTTTAAGGTGACCAGTGGTGGATGTAAAGTGTTTTATAAGGTGACCAGTGGTGGATGTAAAGTGTTTTATAAGGTGACCAGTGGTGGATGTAAAGTGTTTTATAAGGTGACCAGTGGTGGATGTAAAGTGTTTTGTAAGGTGACCAGTGGTGGATGTAAAGTGTTTTGTAAGGTGACCAGTGGTGGATGTAAAGTGTTTTGTAAGGTGACCAGTGGTGGATGTAAAGTGTTTTGTAAGGTGATTAAGTCGAAGCTTTTGAAGGGTGTTTGGGCGCGCGGGCGCGCGTGTGTGTGTGTGTTTTGTCTGGAACCTAATTGTGTGATTATTCTAACAGCTGATTTGTCTTGGGCAACACTAGGTTTTAAGTGGTGTGTTGTTGTGGCTTCTCAAACACAAGTGCAAAAACTGGATACATTACTAAGTAGTACACAGTGAGTAATGTTGCTTGTGCAACACAGTAACACTCTTTTTGACAATTAAGATACATGTGCAACAGTTAGGAATTCTTATTCCGAAACGTTTCGCCTACGCAGCAGGCGTCTTCAGAAGTAGTGGAGATGCAAAGACGATGTAATCATTCCATCACCTTCGAAGTCGTATTTTTGTCCACAGTTTTGGAAATTTTCTTGGTTTAGGATGTGTGTTGAATTTCAAGTTAGAGTCAAAGTGAACACAAGAATTTTCCCTCGTCTTGCCTTACTGTGCCACAATTATCTGTCTTTACGTTAAGTAATTTTAGTTTTATTCCTAAACAACAAGTAGAAGATCTTGTCTATATTGAGGGTGAGATGGTGGTCAGCCAGGTAGAAATGGCTACGAGGTCGACCTTCACTGTGTCGTTAAAGACGAATGTTGTGCAAACAGGACTCTGGTTTAACCTGGGAGGTATTTGGTAAGTTAGATGAGAAAAAAATAGTGGGCCAAGGACGCTACCCAGTGGCACTGGCACTCCCATGTTGATAGTTGACGAAGTAGTGTCACTGACAGTTTCATGCCATCGTTTGTCGGTAAGATTGGACTTTATGAAAGTAAGATCATGACTTCTGATTCCATAATGTTCTAGTTTCAACAGCAAGATACCGGTGTTTCAACAGCAAGATACCGGTGTTTCAACAGCAAGATACCGGTGTTTCAACAGCAAGATACCGGTGTTTCAACAGCAAGATATCGGTGTTTCAACAGCAAGATACGGGCGTTTCAACAGCAAGATACGGGTGTTTCAACGGCAAGATACGGGTGTTTCAACAGCAAGATACCGGTGTTTCAACAGCAAGATACCGGTGTTTCAACAGCAAGATACCGGTGTTTCAACAGCAAGATACCGGTGTTTCAGCAGCAAGATACCGGTGTTTCAACAGCAAGATACCGGTGTTTCAACAGCAAGATACCGGTGTTTCAACAGCAAGATACCGGTGTTTCAACAGCAAGATACAGGTGTTTTAACAGCAAGATACGGGCGTTTCAACAGCAAGATACCGGTGTTTCAACAGCAAGATACGGGCGTTTCAACAGCAAGATACGGGTGTTTCAACGGCAAGATACGGGTGTTTCAACAGCAAGATACCGGTGTTTGAACAGCAAGATACGGGCGTTTCAACAGCAAGATACGGGCGTTTCAACAGCAAGATACGGGTGTTTCAACAGCAAGATACGGGTGTTTCAACAGCAAGATACGGGCGTTTCAACAGCAAGATACGGGCGTTTCAACAGCAAGATACCGGTGTTTCAACAGCAAGATACGGGCGTTTCAACAGCAAGATACCGGTGTTTCAACAGCAAGATACGGGCGTTTCAGCAGCAAGATACGGGCGTTTTAAAAAGATGGACCCAATTTCAAAGCAATATATATTTCAGATCGGGTCCATCTATAATATGATCTACAGTGTCAAAAGTTTATCATGGATCAATAAAGAGACCAAGTGGATAATCATTATTTTCTAGAGCTGAATAGACAGAGTCTAGCATCTTAACGACAAGATCATAAGTACTTTTTCCTGACCTGAAAACAAAATTGATAAAAGTTAAGAGTATCACGCATAGTGATAAATACACAAATTCGCTTACATATTACCTTTTCAAATATTTCCGGTAATAAAGACAAGTCAAAGATTGTTGAGTAGTTGTCAATATCAGCTGAGTCTGCACCTTTAAGGACTGTGGTAACTCGCGCAAGCTTAAGCATTTTTTTGTCAAAGTTTGGGATTGAAGAGATTTATTGAACGGAATTGCAATGAAAGGTGTTAACACATGAGCAGTCCTCTTATATATGAGTGGTGGAATACTCGTCCTTTGTATATAGCTCTGCAGTCTTCCCATTATGTCCGTGAATTTGTATTGACAAAGCCGCTGGATGGCGTCTACAATAAAGATACGCAGATGTTGCACCTGCGTCTAATTCCTGGACTCGCTTTATTACCTGTCTTGATTCTGAGTGATTTTATTATTACAGTTTATTATTACCTTTGAATGAGTTGTCGGGGGCAGTTAGAGAAGCCTGGCAGCTGTCACTAACCTGAGCAGTGGAGCTTGGGATTTTGCTGGCAGGATTAGTCCATGGGGTTGAGAAGTCGTTGTTAAGCAGCGTATTTAGTGTTCCAGCTGTGTTCCAGCAGTGATCCAGAAGTGTTCCAGAAGTGTTGCAGCAGTGTTGCAGCAGTGTTCTCTTACTGTGTCCACGACACCTCTGCTTTTCACTGAGTTTGTTGTACATTGTCTCCCATATGTCTGGCTCTGGTGTGTTGTGGCACTGTGCAGATTTTTAGACCAAACTCTCAGGTGCCTTCCACGTGGGTGGGAGCGATGGAATGGGTGAGAGGTATGGGTGGGGGGTGTTGGAGGAATGGATGGTGGTGATGGAGGAATGGAGAGGGGAATAGGGAGGGATGAGGGAGGAATGGGTGAGGGAAGGGTGGGGGAAGGGACAGCAATCATAGACCAGAAGAGCCAATTCAACAGCTGCTGCCTCTAGTCCCTGGCTGTCCCCATCCCCTCCCCCAATCATCTCCCCCCTCCACCAACCCTCCCTTCCCAACTCACCAGGATCACTACAACCATCACCATGACTACCATCACCACAACTACTATCAGCCACCACCATAACCATCACCATAGCCATCAGTACAACAACCATCACCATGAGAACCATCACAACCATAACAATCACCATCACCAGAACACCCCTGACCACCATAACCCTCGCCACAATAACAACCTTCACCACCATAACCACCATAACCACTACCACTGTTAGCCTTCACTGTACCCTAACATTCCTAAGGAATATTAGAGTACAGAGAAGAAGAGTTGAGCTCCATGGAGCTCAACTCTTCTCCAGGCTGAGGGACTGACCACCTCAAATACCTTTCCTCCAAGCTTGATGGACTGATTACATCATCTTTATTTCATTACTACTCCCCCCTTTGTACTTGACTGAAGAAGCCTACTGTGTGGGCGAAACGTTTGATCAATAAAGATACCCAACTGTTGCTCATGTGTCTTAATCTTCAACTTGTCGATATTTTATAACGTTTTTAAAACTGAACTGTCTATGAATGGTGCATAAGGCAGGTAAGTAGGTATACTGTTTGTCAGGAAACATGTCAAGTGTTTCCTGACGCGAGTCTTAGTCATCTGACTGAGGCCTTCCGCTGGCTTACCCCTCCGCCTCTTTATAACTCATGGTTACAATCATATAGGTGGCACAAAGATATATAATGTCTTCGTCTTGATAACTTTCCACTTAAGAGGACGAATAGTGAACAGGTATATAACAGGTTTTTACATATGGTTAAGTTTAAATTAAGAAAGGATATAGGAAAGTAATGGTTAGGAGATAGAGTATTCGATGAGTGGAACAGTCTGCCCAGTGGGGGGTTAGCGAAGCTAAAAAACTTAGCTAGCTTCAAGTTTAACTTAGATAAATACCGTATTTTCCAGCATATAAGGCGCACTTTTTATCCCACAAAAAAATCTTGGAAAATCAGCCTGCGCCTTATATGCTCAAGGTCATGGTCAAGGTCAGGGTCAAGGTCAAGGTCAGGGTCAAGGTCAAGGGTAGGCTTTGGGTTACGCTTTAGCAGTTGTTTACTAACGTTACGTTACTACTGGTAATGTCTTATATGATAAATGTTTTTGAAAACCGACAAATTGAAGATTGAGACACTGATGCAACATATGGGAATGCTTATTAAGGAAACGTTTCGCCACACAGTGGCTTCATCAGTCTAATACATAGTTTGAGGTAATATGTCCCTCAGCCTAGAATCGATGTGTTCAGTCCATCACTCTTGTAGAAAGTGATGGACTGAACACATCGATTCCAGCCTGAGGGAGTAATTACCTCAAATTCCTCCTCTCCATGCCTGTTTCTATTTTGTATTGGACTGATGAAGCCACTATGTGGCGAAACGTTTCCTTAATAAGCATTCCCATATGCTGCATAAGTGTCTCAGTCTTCAATGTCTTATATCCTCGTGGTGCGTCTTATATGCCGGAAAATACGGTACATGGGTGAGAGGGTTGGATGTGAGTGGGACTTGTACATGACTTAATATTATTATCAAAGCTTTGAAAATGGGTTGGGCGGATATTTTTGTGAGTGGGTTTGGGTTTGAGAAAAACCTGCCTAGGCCAGTAGGCCTGCTGCAGTGTTCCTCCATTGTTATGTTAAAAAACAAGAACCTTGACTATATTTACGTCTGCATTACTTGCAACACCCATCTACCAGTGCTGCAGTAAGTGTACCACTCCACTCAAGTTACAGTAAGTCTTTATATATATATATATATATATATATATATATATATATATATATATATATATATATATATATATATATATATATATATATATATATATATATACACGCATGTATAAATTCCTGAAGAAGCGGTGACCGAGTGTTGGTCCCAAAACATATGAAATCGAGGCTGAGTATTGGAAAACCAAGTCTTGAGAGAGAGAGAGAGAGAGAGAGAGAGAGAGAGGAGAGAGAGAGAGAGAGAGAGAGAGAGAGAGAGAGAGAGAGAGAGAGAGAGAGAGAGAGAGAGAGAGAGAGAGAGAGAGAGAGAGAGAGAGAGAGAAGGAGGAAAGTCCAATCTGGGCCTCATCTTGCCATGATTGCTATTTTATACTTGGACGCATGTTACCTTTTGTTCAACAAGACCAACTTTGTCTCCTTCATTTTGGACCGCCGCGCGCCTCCCCTGACTTACGATTGTCTCTCTCTCTTTCTCTCTCTTTTTCTCTATCTCTCTCTCTCTCTCTCTCTCTCTCTCTCTCTCTCTTTCTCTCTCTGAGACACACACACACAGTCATCAATCACTGGAGAGGTTGTGTGCTGGAGTGGAGTGCACTCTTAACTCTGAGTGCGCGCGCTCCATTCTTGTTGTTGCACAGTGCCCGCGCTTTTTTTTTTTAAATTCCCGTTCGCGCGCTTTTTTTTTTTCCTATTTAAATCTCGTCGCCTTCAAGGGAGGCGACTTGGCGCTGGTGAAGGGCTCCTGATCCAGGGAAATTGAAGGTTCCCTTCACTTGGATCAACTCTTATTCTATCCTGTTCCTCATTTCCTCAGTCACGGTATCATTATCCTTATATAATAATAATAAAAATAATAGTAATAATAATAATAATAATAATAATAAAATAATAATAATAATATAAATAATGATAATAAAAAAAATAGTAATAATAATAGTAATAATAATAATAATAATTATAATATACTAATAATAATAATAATAACAATAATAATAATCATAATAGTATAATAATACTAATAATAATAATGCCAGTATAAAACTAATAATAATAATTATGGTATAATACTAATAATAATAATAATAATAATAGTAATAATAACTATAATAATAAGTTAAATTGTTATTGTTGTATTTGTTATTGTTGTTAAGTGCGCGCGTTTTTTTTTAGAGGGGGGGGAGGAGGAGGAGGGCTATTTTTGTTGCCGAGTTGGCGCGCTTTTCTTTTTTTTTTTAGATTATTGTTGCTGTTACGCTTGTTGTTGTTTTTCACTTTGCTCTCTTTTGTTAACTCTCTTTTGTTTATTGTTGATGAGTTTTTCTGACGCTTGTTTGCTTCGTTGTTTGCTTCGTTGTTTACTACGTTGTTTGCTTCGTTATTTGGTTCGTTGTTTTGAAAATACGTTTGTTTGTAATATTGTATGTGTAGATGAGAGAAATCGACATGCAGAGAGAGAGAGAGAATGAGAGAGAACAGAACAGAAGACCATGCAGAAGGGAGAGAGAGAGACAGAGAGAAGAGAGAGAGAGAGAGAGAGAGAGACAGACAGACAGACAGCAGAGGAGAGAGAGAGAGAGAGAGACACAGACAGACAGACAGACAGCATGCAGAGAGAGAGAGAGAGAGAGAAAAGACAACAGAGAGAGAGAGAGAGAGAGAGAGAGAGAGAGAAGAGAGAGAGAGAGAGAGAGAGAGAGAGAGAGAGAGAGAGAGAGCAGACAGACAGACAGACAGACAGACAGACAGACAGACATACAGAGAGAGAGAGAGAGAGAGAGAGACATACAGAGAGAGAGAGAGAGACAGAGAGAGAGAGAGAGAGAGAGAGAGAGAGAGAGAGAGAGAGAGAGAGAGAGAGAGAGAGAGAGAGAGAGAGAGAGAGAGAGAGAGAGAGAGAGAGAAAGCAGGCGCTATTTAACTAACTTCAGCAGCAATCTGCGTGGACTTCCGGAAGGTTAAGTGTCGCGCTGTGTAAACCGCTTTACACACACACACACACACACACACACACACACACACACACACACACACACACTACGTCCTTTCCTCACGTCCGTGGAACACGGACTCAAAAAAAAATGTCTTTGAGGCCAAGAGGAAGGGGGGGGGAGGAGTATGATGATTATGTTGTCACATGATGGTCACTAATAAAGGAACATATGGGTGCACCAACAGTCGGACTGATCCGTTCAATAGGTGGTAGTCTGCGCCACCACAGTGAAAAAAATAACCTAACTAAGAATGTAAAGAATAAGTAATATAGATAATTTTCCCTATATATATATATATATATATATATATATATATATATATATATATATATATATATATATATTATATATATATATATATATATATATATATATATATATATATATATATATATATAAGGGTAGGGGAAGTCATGTGTTGTAATTAAAAGGGCTTTCATTGGATCACCTCCTATATTTTCCAGAGTGCTTCGTTCGTCCTAGTTGAGGTCAGGGGGGAGAGGGAGGAGGGACGAGGGAGAAGGGAGGAGGGGGAGGAGGAGGAGGAGAAGGGGGGGGAGGGGAGGAGGAGGGGAGCGGGCAGTCATCTTCCTCTTTCTGTACCATAAAATTAACACACACACACACCACTTCAGCCTCCCTCCCTTTCCCCCCCTTTTCATTTTCCCCTTCACCCCCTCCCCTACTCTGAGCGAAACATTCTGGCTGGTGTGAGCGAAGAGTTTGGTTCATATAATTTCCTTCGTCGTGGACTAAAAATCACAAACGATTCTCATTTTTGTGACAATAACCCTGGGCAAGACTGTAACAAAGACGTTATTCTGGGCAGTCACTGCTTGCCGTACTGTTCCAGTGGTGGGGAGAGCGGGGGTGGGGAGAAGGCGTGAGGGAGAGGACGTTAATATGGTGGGGAGAGGAGAGCGGGGGTGTGGGAGATGTGAGGGAGAAGACGTTAACATGGTGGGGAGAGCGGGGGTGTGGGAGAAGACGTGAGGGAGAGGACGTTAACATGGTGGGGAGAGCGGGGGTGTGGGAGAAGACGTGAGGGAGAGGACGTTAACATGGTGGGGAGAGTGGGGTGTGGGAGAAAACGTGAGGGAGAGGACGTTAATATGGTGGGGAGAGGAGAGCGGGGGTGTGGGAGAAGACGTGAGGGAGAGGACGTTAATATGGTGGGGAGAGCGGGGGGTGTAGGAGAAAACGTGAGGGAGAGGACGTTAATATGGTGGGGAGAGGAGAGCGGGGGTGTGGGAGATGTGAGGGAGAGGACGTTAACATGGTGGGGAGAGCGGGGGTGGGGAGAAGATGTGAGGGAGAGAACGTTAACATGGAAGGGAGAGCGGGGGTGTGGGAGAAAACGTGAGGGAGAGGACGTTAACATGGTGGGGAGAGCGGGGGTGTGGGAGAAGACGTGAGGGAGAGGACGTTAACATGGTGGGGAGAGGAGAGCGGGAGTGTTGGAGAAGATGAGGGAGAGGACGTTAACATAGTGGGGAGAGGAGAGCGGGAGTGTTGGAGAAGATGAGGGAGAGGACGTTAACATGGTGAGGAGAGGAGAGCGGGAGTGTTGCAGAAGATGAGGGAGAGGACGTTAACATGGTGGGGAGAGGAGAGCGGGAGTGTTGGAGAAGATGAGGGAGAGGACGTTAACATGTTGGGGAGAGGAGAGCTGGGGTGTTGGAGAAGATGGGAGAGAGAGAGAGAACAATAACATAGCATAGTCACAATCAGAGATCCGAAGATTTTTATTTTTGTACAGCACACCGAGGCTGCTGTCTGCTGAGGACTGACAGCCCACTACATCTGCTTCTGTTTTAAATAGCTGGGTGGAGGAGAGTAGCGGAAGGCTCTCTCCCCGCCCTCCACGCCTTCCCGCTCCACCGGGATTAAGAGTAAAACTATGTTGCATTTTAAGTTGTGCATTGATATGGAAGTTGTAATGGTAATTAACACTGTTGTTACTGCTGCTACTGTTGCTGCTGCTGCTGCTGCTGCTGCTGCTGCGGCTGCTGCTGCTACTGTTGCTGCAACTGCTGCGGAAGTTGCTGCTGCTGATGTTGTTGTTGCTGTTGCTGCTGCTACTGTTGCTGCTGTTACTGCTGCTGCTGAAGTTGCTGCTGCTGCTGTTGTTGTGTTGCTACTGTTGCTGTTACTATTGCTATTTCTGTTGCTGCTGCTGTTACTACTACTATTACTACTACTACTGCTACTACTACTACTACTTCTACTACTACTACTACTACTACTACTACTACTACTGCTACTACTGCTACTACTGCTGCTACTACTACTACTACTACTATTACTACTACTACTGCACTGCTACTACTGTCTACTCTACTACTGCTACTACTGCTGCTACTACTACTCTACTGCTACTACTCTCTACTAGCTACTACTACTCACTACTGCTGCTACTACTACTGCTACTACTGCTACTACTGCTACTACTACTGCTACTGCTGCTACTGTATGCTACTGCTACTACTACTATTTCTACTACTACTGCACTGCTACTACTGCTACTATCTGCTACTACTACTACTACTATCTACTACTACACACTACTACTGCTACTACTACTACTACTGCTATGCTACTACTCTCTACTACTATCTCTACTACTACTACTACTATCTACTACTCACTGCTCTACTTACTAGCTACTACTACTCTCTACTCTACTACTGCTACTACTCTATGCTACTTACTACTACTACTACTACTCTATTACTACTGCTACTCTACTACTACTGCTACTACTACTGCATTACTTACTACTACTACTGCTACTACTACTACTACTGCTACTACTGCTACTCTACTACTACTACTCTACTACTACTACTGACTTAGCTACTACTGCTGCTACTACTACTACTGCTATACTGACTCTCTACTACTACTCTACTCTACTACTGCTACTGCTACTACTCTACTACTATCTACTACTACTATCTTCTCTACTCTGCTACATACTACTCTCTGCTACTACTACTCACTACTCTGCTGCTTCTACTCTACTACTGACTACTCTACTGCTACTACACTCTGCTACTACTACTCTACTGCTCTCTGCTCTACTACTCTACTCTACTACTCTACTACTATCTGCTGCTACTACTCTACTGCTCTACTGCTGCTCTCTGCTGCTGCTACTACTGCTACTGCTCTACTCTGCTAGCTGCTGCTCTACTCTCTGCTCACTGCTACTGCTACTACTCTACTACTACTACTGCTACTCTACATCTCTACTACTGCTCTACTATCTACTTCTACTCTACTACCTACTGCTACTACTACTGCTCTGCTCTCTCTCTATCTACTGCTACATCTACTACTACTCTGCTACTACTGCTACTACTCTACTGCTACTCTACTGCTGCTACTACTCTCTGCTACTGCTTACTCTACTGCTGCTCTCTACTGCTACTCTACTCTACTGCTGCTCTAGCTACTCTGCTACTATCTCTGCTACTGCTACTGCTACTATCTACTAACTACTGCTACTACTCTGACTGACTGACTACTCTATACTGCTGCTACTGCTACTACTACTACTGCTACTACTACTACTGCTGCTATGCTACTACTACTACTCTCTACTACTACTACTCTACTAGCTCTACTACTGCTGTACTACTTACTATACTCTACTCTACTCTACTACTACTGCTCTACTACTACTCTACTGCTCTACTCTACTCTGACTACTACTACTCTCTACTACTACTACTCTACTCTCTACTCTCTACTCTACTACTCTACTACTACATCTACTACTACTATGCTACTCTACTACTATACTCTATCTACTATTTACTACTGCTATACTACTACATACTGCTACTCTCTACTACTACTGCTACTCTCTGCTTCTCTGACTACACTACTTACTCTACTACTCATACTCCTGTACTACTCACACCTGACATGACACAGTCATCCCTCTACTCACTACCTACACTAACAAGTCTCCTTACTACACTACTGACCTACACAGCTCTCTCTACTCACTACTCAACACCACAACACAGGTCGTCCTCTCTACCACGACCACACACAGGTCGTCCTCTCTCAACCACGACCACAACACAGTCGTCCTCTCTCACACCACGACCACACACACGGTGTCCTCTTTCCACACACGACCACAACACAGGTCGTCCCTCTCTCACACCACGACCACAACACAGGTCGTCCTCTCTCACACCACGACCACAACACAGGTCGTCCTCTCTCACACCACGACCACAACACAGGTCGTCCTCTCTCACACCACGACCACAACACAGGTCGTCCCTCTCTCACACCATGACCACAACACAGGTCGTCCTCTCTCACACCATGACCACAACACAGGTCGTCCCTCTCTCACACCACAACCACAACACAGGTCGTCCCTCTCTCACACCACGACCACAACACAGGTCGTCCTCTCTCACACCACGACCACAACACAGGTCGTCCCTCTCTCACACCACAACCACAACACAGGTCGTCCCTTCTCTCTCCACGACCACAACACAGGTCGTCCCTCTCTCACACCACGACCACAACACAGGTCGTTCCTCTCTCACACCACGACCACAACACAGGTCGTCCCTCTCTCACACCACGAACACAACACAGGTCGTCCCTCTCGCACACCACGACCACAACACAGGTCGTCCCTCTCACACCACGACCACAACACAGGTCGTCCCTCTCCACACCATGACCACAACACAGGTCGTCCCTCTCTCACACCACGACCACAACACAGGTCGTCCCTCTCTCACACCATGACCACAACACAGGTCGTCCCTCTCTCACACCACGACCACAACACAGGTCGTCCCTCTCTCACACCACAACCACAACACAGGTCGTCCCTCTCTCACACCACGACCACAACACAGGTCGTCCCTCTCTCACACCACGACCACAACACAGGTCGTCCCTCTCTCACACCACGAACACAACACAGGTCGTCCCTCTCGCACACCACGACCACAACACAGGTCGTCCCTCTCACACCACGACCACAACACAGGTCGTCCCTCTCGCACACCACGACCACAACACAGGTCGTCCCTCTCTCACACCACGACCACAACACAGGTCGTCCCTCTCGCACACCACGACCACAACACAGGTCGTCCCTCTCACACCACGACCACAACACAGGTCGTCCCTGCCGCTTTAGGACACCCTTCAGCCTTCTAAAAAAGATGTCTAACACACATCCTTCAGGGTTTCATGAGGTAAACTCCTCCAGGACTCCTGGGTGTCATCCTCTAGCCCTGGGAGTGAACTGATATCCTTCCCTTAGTATATTTCCCTCCATCTCAGCTCAGAGATCCTGGATGGCGGCTCACATGTGGGGAGTATCCTGGCCAGTCATCGAAGTAAGGCACCTCACAGTCATCGAAGTAAGGCACCTCGCTGTCATCGAAGTAAGGCACCTCACAGTCATCGAAGTAAGGCACCTCGCTGTCATCGAAGTAAGGCACCTCACAGTCATCGAAGTAAGGCACCTCGCTGTCATCGAAGTAAGGCACCTCACAGTCACGGAGACACGGAACAACGGGTGTCACAGTGTGGAAGGGAGCACTGTCTTACACACTGGGCGCAAGATTCGGGCGAATGCTCACAGTCGGTTACATAGACTCCAGACTGAGGGACTGATTACCTCAATCTCCTTCTGATCTCCACGCTTCTTCTCTGTACTGGACTGATGAAGCTACTTTGTGGCAAAACGCTTCCACAGTAAAGTTACCCAAGTGTTCCACATGTGTCTAAATTATCAAGTGTCCTCAAGGAAGAGTGGCAGCTAGCCAACGCCTCACTCAACACACACACATCAATTCCTTTTCTAGATATTTTTTCTTACCTAGTAGCGTTTTCTAGATCATCTTGTCTTGGCTAGCAAAGCTTCTAGACAATTTTGGCTTGACTATTACTTTTTCTAGATAATTATGGCTTAATTATTTGAGTTTCTAGATAACTTTGGCTTATTATTACTGTTTCTAGATAATTTTGGCTTGATTATTAGAGTTTCTAGATAATTTTGGCTTGATTATTAGAGTTTCTAGATAATTTTGGCTTGATTATTAGAGTTTCTAGATAATTCTGGCTTGATTATTAGAGTTTCTAGACTATTTTGGCTTGGCCATCAGGGCTTTCTAGATAGTTCTGGCTTGATTAGTTGAGTTTCCAAGACCACTTTTTTCTATAACTAGTAGAGTTTTCTAGACAATTTCTATTTCTGTATAGTGCAGACAGACAGACGGTGAGGCGCTTGCTTTCTTCACCGGCACCGGCACCGGCACTGACAGCGACGTGTGCTGTCATCCAGGGCCGCCATGCCTCTACTCTCAACTACCAGCCAGTCAACTAACATTGTGACTCCGCTACCACTATCCACAGGTCAACCAGCATCTTCTCCCGCTGTTTATGATAATCCATCAATTATCTTCTCTATCTGACACAGTCAATTAGTTTTTCTTCTACCACGATCAACCACTATCTATCTGACACAGTCAACCAGTGTCTCCGATATCTACCGCAATCAACCAGTCAAATGCACTCCCCCCCCAGCTTCCATCTACTTCCCCCAGCCACCATCTACTTCCCCCACCCACCGTCTACTTCCCCCACCCACCGTCTACTACCCACCTCCCCAGCTTCCGTCCACTCCCCCAGCGCTGGCCAGGAGACTCACCTCACCGCCCCAGGGTGCTGCTTCACCTAGTCTGGGTCAGGGACTTGATAAAAATCGTCAGGGGAGGAATGTTCACCTAAGGGGAGCCCGGGGCAGGTGAAGAGACATGCTGGGATCATTATAACAGGTCGGTAGGGGAGTGGACCTGCTGTGAGGTGCTCTCTGTGTCTTGTAGATGGTGTGTGTGTGTGTACTCACCTAGTTGTGGTTGCAAGGGTCGATTCATAGCTCCTGGCCCCGCCTCTTCACTGGCCGCTACTGGGTCACTCTCCCTGCGCCATGAGCTTTATCATACCTCTTCTTAAAGCTATGTGTGTATGTGTGTATGTGTGTGTGTGTGTGTGTGTGTGAGTGTGTGTGTGTGTGTGTGTGTGTGTGTGTGTGTGTGTGTGAATTTTTAGATTATGTCAGAGTAACTTTGTATTTACTCTCTCTTGTTATATCATTCCAGCTCTCTCTTTTCGCTTTCCCCCCATTTCAATTACTTTTACATTCATGGGGAGGCGCTGGGGACCCATGGGTGTGAGGCAGCGCCTGGGGACCCATAGGTGTGAGGCAGCGCCTGGGGACCCATGGGTGTGAGGCAGCGCCTGGGGTACGCCATGAGTGTGAGGCAGCGCCTGGGGTACGCCATAGGTGTGAGGCAGCGCCTGGGGTACGCCATAGGTGTGAGGCAGCGCCTGGGGTACGCCATAGGTGTGAGGCAGCGCCTGGGGTACGCCATAGGTGTGAGGCAGCACCTGGGGTACGCCATGAGTGTGAGGCAGCGCCTGGGGTACGCCATGAGTGTGAGACAGCGCCTGGGGTACGCCATGAGTGTGAGGCAGCGCCTGGGGTACCATGGGTGTGAGGCAGCGCCTGGGGTACCATGGGTGTGAGGCAGCGCCTGGGGTACCATGGGTGTGAGGCAGCGCCTGGGGTACCATGGGTGTGAGGCAGCGCCTGGGGTACCATGGGTGTGAGGCAGCGCCTGGGGTACCATGGGTGTGAGGCAGCGCCTGGGGTACCATGGGTGTGAGGCAGCGCCTGGGGTACCATGGGTGTGAGGCAGCGCCTGGGGTACACCAGGTCATCAAGTTTGACCTAAGGATCACATTTACACAACAAGACATTCTGCCACTACCTTGGTTCAGTTTACACACTGCTGTAACTGACTCTACTTTCATTAATTTGTATACGATATTTGCATCTCTGGGTGATCCTTAGTGGAGTGGTTACCTGTTGTTCCTGTCTGCTGCTGTTGCTGCTGCTGCACTAGTTTTTGTTCCTGATACTTGTCTCCTGTTGTAGTTTGTTTATGTTCCGTATACTTGTCTGCTGTTGTAGTTTGTTTATGTACCTTATACTTGTCTGCTGCTGTAATTTATGTTCCTTATACTTGTCTGCTGCTGTAGTTTGTTTAAGTTCCCTATACTTGTCTGCTGCTGTAGTTTGTTTAAGTTCCCTATACTTGTCTGCTGCTGTAGTTTGTTTAAGTTCCCTATACTTGTCTGCTGCTGTAGTTTGTTTAAGTTCCCTATACTTGTCTGCTGCTGTAGTTTGTTTAAGTTCCCTATACTTGTCTGCTGCTGTAGTTTGTTTAAGTTCCCTATACTTGTCTGCTGCTGTAGTTTGTTTAAGTTCCCTATACTTGTCTGCTGCTGTAGTTTGTTTAAGTTCCTATACTTGTCTGCTGCTGTAGTTTGTTTAAGTTCCCTATACTTGTCTGCTGCTGTAGTTTGTTTAAGTTCCCTATACTTGTCTGCTGCTGTAGTTTGTTTAAGTTCCCTATACTTGTCTGCTGCTGTAGTTTGTTTAAGTTCTCTATACTTGTCTGCTGCTGTAGTTTGTTTAAGTTCCCTATACTTGTCTGCTGCTGTAGTTTGTTTAAGTTCCCTATACTTGTCTGCTGCTGTAGTTTGTTTAAGTTCCCTATACTTGTCTGCTGCTGTAGTTTGTTTAAGTTCCCTATACTTGTCTGCTGCTGTAGTTTGTTTAAGTTCCCTATACTTGTCTGCTGCTGTAGTTTGTTTAAGTTCCCTATACTTGTCTGCTGCTGTAGTTTGTTTAAGTTCCCTATACTTGTCTGCTGCTGTAGTTTGTTTAAGTTCCCTATACTTGTCTGCTGCTGTAGTTTGTTTAAGTTCCCTATACTTGTCTGCTGCTGTAGTTTGTTTAAGTTCCCTATACTTGTCTGCTGCTGTAGTTTGTTTAAGTTCCTATACTTGTCTGCTGCTGTAGTTTGTTTAAGTTCCCTATACTTGTCTGCTGCTGTAGTTTGTTTAAGTTCCCTATACTTGTCTGCTGCTGTAGTTTGTTTAAGTTCCCTATACTTGTCTGCTGCTGTAGTTTGTTTAAGTTCCCTATACTTGTCTGCTGCTGTAGTTTGTTTAAGTTCCCTATACTTGTCTGCTGCTGTAGTTTGTTTAAGTTCCCTATACTTGTCTGCTGCTGTAGTTTGTTTAAGTTCCCTATACTTGTCTGCTGCTGTAGTTTGTTTAAGTTCCCTATACTTGTCTGCTGGTGCTGCACTAGTGTATAAGCATCACTGATGAAGTACAGTGTCAAGTGTCGTCTTGGTCTCTAAGAAGGTTCAGTGTTGCAGCTTCTTTGCTGCAACATCACGTTACTCTGTCGTAGACCTCCGGTGGGTTAGTGAGACAATGAGAATACGGAGGTTTGTCCCTTAGTGAGAAGACTTAATTTATCTGAATGTAGATAAATGGTTCAGAGAACCGACAAGTTGATAAATTAGACACGTGTACAACACTTGGGTATCTTTACTGTAGAAACGTTTCGCCACACAGTGGCTTCATCAGTCCAATACAAAGAAGAATGGTAAAGATCAGAAGGAGATTGAGGTAATCAGTCCCTCAGCTTGGAGTCGATGTAATTAGTCCATCAGTCTTGATAAGAATAAAGCATATAATCTTTTCTTTTCAAGATTGATGGACTGATTAGTTTTGAGGTGGTCAGTCCCTCAGACTGACCACCACAGCCAAGCGGATCAGAACAACAAAACGCGACTCTCCGTCGCTTACTGATTACCAATTGTCGATCAGAGTGAGTCTGGTTGGCCGCACTCAGGTTATGTCAATACACAACTCTGAGATCAGTTGTGTGAAGGGGACACATCTCTCTCCCTCATGTCTGAGTCAGCCATCACTGATGCCTCCCTGGCTTTGTCTTACACCCTCCCTACTCTTCTTCCTATTCTCCCTACACCATCACCCTCCCTCCCACCCTCCCTTTCTCCCTCCTCCTCCTCCTCCTCCTTTTCTCATTGGCTGCATCGTGTCTGCCACTCTGAAAATTGGCCCCTTCTTTATTTTTGCTTTATTTTCCACCTTATTTTCTTCTTCTTCTTGTTCTTCTTCTTCCTGTTGTTGTTGTTGTTGTTGTTGTTGTTGTTGTTGTTTTCTTCTTCTTCTTCTTCTTCTTCTTCTTCTTCTTCTTCTTCTTCTTCTTCTTCTTCTTCTTCTTCTTCTTCTTCTTCTTCTTCTTCTTCTTCTTCTTCTTCTTCTTCTTCTTTTCTTCTTCTTCTTCTTCTTCTTCTTCTTCTTCTTCTTCTTCTTCTTCTTCTTCTTTTCTTCTTCTTCTTCTTCTTCTTCTTCTTCTTCTTCTTCTTCTTCTTCTTCTTCTTCTTCTTCTTCTTCTGCTTCTTCTTCTTCTTCTTCTTCTTCTTTTCTTCTTCTTCTTCTTCTTCTTCTTCTTCTTCTTCTTCTTCTTCTTCTTCTTCTTCTTCTTCTTCTTCTTCTTCTTCTTCTTTCTTCTTCTTTCTTCTTCTTCTTCTTCTTCTTCTTCTTCTTCTTCTTCTTCTTCTTCTTCTTCTTCTTCTTCTTCTTCTTCTTCTTCTTCTTCTTCTTCTTCTTCTTCTTCTTCTTCTTCTTCTTCTTCTTCTTCTTCTTCTTCTTCTTCTTCTTCTTCTTCTTCTTCTTCTTCTTCTTCTTCTTCTTCTTCTTCTTCTTCTTCTTCTTCTTCTTCTTCTTCTTCTTCTTCTTCTTCTTCTTCTTCTTCTTCTTCTTCTTCTTCTTCTTCTTCTTCTTCTTCTTCTTCTTCTTCTTCTTCTTCTTCTTCTTCTTCTTCTTCTTCTTCTTCTTCTTCTTCTTCTTCTTCTTCTTCTTCTTCTTCTTCTTCTTCTTCTTCTTCTTCTTCTTCTTCTTCTTCTTCTTCTTCTTCTTCTTCTTCTTCTTCTTCTTCTTCTTCTTCTTCTTCTTCTTCTTCTTCTTCTTCTTCTTCTTCTTCTTCTTCTTCTTCTTCTTCTTCTTCTTCTTCTTCTTCTTTCTTCTTCTTCTTCTTCTTCTTCTTCTTCTTCTTCTTCTTCTTCTTCTTCTTCTTCTTCTTCTTCTTCTTCTTCTTCTTCTTCTTCTTCTTCTTCTTTTCTTCTTCTTCTTCTTCTTCTTCTTCTTCTTCTTCTTCTTCTTCTTCTTCTTCTTCTTCTTCTTCTTCTTCTTCTTCTTCTTCTTCTTCTTCTTCTTCTTCTTCTACAGCTTCTCCACATTCTTCAACAGTCACACAACTTCTTACATTCATCATTGTCAACATACTGCAACATGGTATTTCCAACATCATGTTGAGGGAAGAGTAGCATTATGCTGGTGGTACCGAGTACCTGGTTGATGGTGTGGTTAATATGCTTGTGGTACCGAGTACCTGGTTGATGGTGTGGTCATTATGCTGGTGGTACCTAGTACCTGCTTGATGGTGTGGTCATTATGCTGGTGGTACCGAGTACCTGGTTGATGGTGTGGTTAATATGCTTGTGGTACCGAGTACCTGGTTGATGGTGTGGTCATTATGCTGGTGGTACCTAGTACCTGCTTGATGGTGTGGTCATTATGCTGGTGGTACCGAGTACCTGGTTGATGGTGTGGTAAATATGCTTATGGTACCTAGTACCTGCTTGATGGTGTGGTCATTATGCTGGTGGTACCGAGTACCTGGTTGATGGTGTGCTCATTATGCTGGTGGTACCGAGTACCTGGTTGATGGTGTGGTCATTATGCTTATGGTACCTAGTACCTGCTTGACGGTGTGGTCATTATGCTGGTGGTACCGAGTACCTGGTTGATGGTGTGCTCATTATGCTGGTGGTACCGAGTACCTGGTTGATGGTGTGGTCATTATGCTTATGGTACCTAGTACCTGCTTGACGGTGTGGTCATTATTCTGGTGGTACCGAGTACCTGGTTGATGGTGTGCTCATTATGCTGGTGGTACCGAGTACCTGGTTGATGGTGTGGTCATTATGCTTATGGTACCTAGTACCTGCTTGACGGTGTGGTCATTATGCTGGTGGTACCGAGTACCTGGTTGATGGTGTGGTCAATATGCTTGTGGTACCGAGTACCTGGTTGACGGTGTGGTCATTATGCTGGTGGTACCGAGTACCTGGTTGATGGTGTGGTCATTATGCTTATGGTACCTAGTACCTGCTTGATGGTGTGGTCATTATGCTGGTGGTACCGAGTACCTGGTTGATGGTGTGCTCATTATGCTGGTGGTACTGAGTACCTGGTTGACGGTGTGGTCATTATGTTTGTGGTACCGAGTACCTGGTTGACGGTGTGGTCATTATGTTTGTGGTACCGAGTACCTGGTTGATGGTGTGGTCATTATGTTTGTGGTACCGAGTACCTGGTTGATGGTGTGGTCATTATGTTTGTGGTACCGAGTACCTGGTTGACGGTGTGGTCATTATGTTTGTGGTACCGAGTACCTGGTTGATAGTGTGGTCATTATGTTTGTGGTACCGAGTACCTGGTTGACGGTGTGGTCATTATGTTTGTGGTACCGAGTACCTGGTTGATGGTGTGGTCATTATGTTTGTGGTACCGAGTACCTGGTTGACGGTGTGGTCATTATGTTTGTGGTACCGAGTACCTGGTTGATGGTGTGGTCATTCTTAGTCCATCATACTTGTTGAGGAGTCCAGTTAGTGGTGTCTTCTGTTTGTGGCGTCTTCTGTTGATGGTGCCTTCTGTTGGTGGTGTCTTCTGTTGGTGGTGCCTTCTGTTGGTGGTGTCTTCTATTGGTGGTGCCTTCTGTTTGTGGTGTTTTCTGTTGGTGGTGCCTTCTGTTTGTGGTGTCTTCTGTTGGTAGTGCCTTCTGTTGGTGGTGCCTTCTGTTGTTGGTTTCTTCTGTTGGTGGTGCCTTCTGTTTGTGGTGTCTTCTGTTGGTGGTGTCTACTGTTGTTGGAGACTACTGCTCTTGGTGACTACTGTTGCTGGAGACTTCTGTTGTTGGAAACTTCTGTTGCTGAAGAATTCCGTTTGTGAAAGCTGCTGCTGAGAATTACTGTTGTTGGGGAATTACCGTTAGCGAAGGTTATTATTAGGGATTACTGTTGTTGGGGTGGGAGGGGTGGAGGCTACTGTTGGTGAGGGGTGGGAGGGGAAGAGGACTCTACTGTTGGTGGGAGTGAGAGGGGGAAGAGGAGGGTTCTGTTGGTCTGAGTGAGAGGGGGAAGAGGAGGGTTCTGTTGGTGGGGGAGTACAAGTACTGCACCCCTCCCCCTCCCTCCCCTCCTCTCCTTACCCCTCCCTTCCCCCTCCCCTACCCCCTCCACACTACCATGTTCAACAAAACATTGCCGTTGCTCATTACCGACCCTCTCTGCCCCAGGCGAAGTGGGGGGGGACGGGACAGTTGGGGGTGGGAGGGGGCAGATGGAGAGGGTTCTGAGGGGGGATGGGGGGGCGAAGGACACCCCCTGTCTTTTACTGGAGAGGTGCGAAGGTGAGGCAAGTTGCTGGCGGAAATATAATTACAGGGAGGGGTGGGGGTATCCCTCTGAAGACGAAGAGGGCGGAAGTATCCCTCTGGAGACGAAGAGGGGGAGGTATCCCACTTCAGACGAAGAGGAGATGAGGTATCCCTCTGGAGGCGAAGATAAGGTAGGTATCCCTCTGTAGACGAAGATAAGGGAGGTATCCCTCTGTAGACGAATATAAGGGAGGTATCCCTCTGGAGACGAATACGAGGGAGGAATTCGCTTGAGACGAAGAGGGAGAGATATCCTTCTGGAAACGAGGAGGGGGAGGTATCCCTCTGGAGACAAAGAGAAAGAGGTATCCCTCTGGAGACGAATATGATGGAGGTATCCCTCTAGAGATTAAGATGATAGGCTATCCCTCTGGAGACGAAGATGAGAAACATATCCCTATGGAGACCATAATCGAGATATTCCTCTATAAACGAGAAGAGTAAGGTATCCCTTTGCAGAGGAGAAAAGTGAGGCATCTCTTTGCAGAGGAGAAGAGCGAGATATCCTTTTGTAGACGAGAAGAGTGAGGTATCCCTTTGCAGAGGAAAGGAGCGAGGTATCCTTTTGCAGACGAGAAGAGGTATTCCTTTCCAGACGAAAACAGTGAGGTATCCATCTGGAGACGAGAAGAGGAAGGTATCCCTCTGTAGACGAGAAGAGTGAGGTATCCCTCTGGAGATGAGAAGAGGCAGGTATCCCTCTGTAGACGTGAAGAGGGAGGTATCCATCTGAAGACGAGAAGAGAGAGGTATCCTCTGGAGACGAGAAGAGGCAGGTATCCCTCTGTAAACGAGAAGAGGGAGGTATCCATCCGTAGAAGAGAAGAGTGAGGTATCCCTCTGGAGATGAAAAGAGAGAGGTATCCCTCTGGAGAAGAGAAGAGGAGGTATCTCTCTGGATAAGAGAAGAGGAGGTATCCCTCTGGAGACGAGAAAAGGGAGGTATCCATCTGAAGACGAGAAGTGGGAGGTATCCCTCTGTAGACGAGAAGAGGGAGGTATCTCTCTGGATAAGAGAAGAGGAGGTATCCATCTGAAGACGAGAAGATGGAGGTATCCCTCTGAAGACGAGAAGAGGGAGGTATCCCTCTGAAGACGAGAAGAGTGAGGTATCCCTCTGGAGATGAGAAGAGGCAGGTATCCCTCTGTAGACGTGAAGAGGGAGGTATCCATCTGAAGACGAGAAGAGAGAGGTATCCTCTGGAGACGAGAAGAGGCAGGTATCCCTCTGTAAACGAGAAGAGGAGGTATCTCTCTGGATAAGAGAAGAGGAGGTATCCCTCTGGAGACGAGAAAAGGGAGGTATCCATCTGAAGACGAGAAGTGGGAGGTATCCCTCTGGAGACGAGAAGAGGGAGGTATCTCTCTGGATAAGAGATGAGGAGGTATCCATCTGAAGACGAGAAGAGGGAGGTATCCCTCTGAAGACGAGAAGAGGGAGGTATCCCTCTGAAGACGAGAAGTGGGAGGTATCCCTCTGGAGACGAGATGATGGAGTTATCCCTTTGCAGACAAGGGGAGGGAGGGGGTAAAGGTGTCCATTACAAAGGGGAAAGGGAGTAATTAAAGGGAATGAATGTAAGGGGGTGGGAAGGGAAGGGGAAGAGGGGTGGGGAAGGGGAGGGGAAGGGGAGGTCACTGTACCGTTAATGGTATTGGAAAGCAAGGGGAAATGGAAGTAGGTCCCCTCAGTAGTTAAAGGGTTAAGGGAGTCTTAAGGGGGAAGGGTAAAGTTTCCTGCACCAGCAAAGGAGGATGGAGCAGGGTTAAACTAGGCGTAGGGTATGAAGGGTAAGGCTCACACTACGGGGTGAAGGAGAGGCTCCACATTAGGGGATGTACGGAGGCTCCATACTAGGGGTGAAGGCGAATAATCGAAGGGGTGTTAAGGAGAAGATAATAGCAAGGGAAGAATAAATCAATAAAGATGATACTAGAATGCAACAGACGATGATATATATATATATATATATATATATATATATATATATATATATATATATATATATATATATATATATATATATATATATATATATAGTATTATATATATATATATATATATATATATATATATATAAGGTCTGGTTAGGTTAGGCAATATATAGTAGTATAAAATATATATATATATATATATA
>WNWK01000732.1:250198-257698 GCA_009830355.1 Cherax destructor | reverse complement strand
GGGGGTGGGGGTAACGGATGCAGGGGAGGGGATTGGCGGGAGCGGGGAGGGTGGGGATCGGTGAGGGATCGGGGAGGAGGGAGGTGATCCTTGATATGTAAACAATGTCGCGTTCGAATCTCAATGGAAATTTGTTTTAATGATGACGACGATGATTGTGATGATGAAGAAGGTGCAGGGGGGGAGGGGGGAGAGGGGAATGAGGGGGAGGGGACAGGGATGGAGGGGGAGGGGACAGGGATGGAGGGAGGGGACAGGGAAGGAGGGAGGGGGAGGGGAAAATATTAGTGGATCATATACAAGTGCCTGGGTATGATAGGATATTGAATGCGGATTTTTATTTGCCAAGCGATTTTATTGATTATCAGATGGTTTTATTGAAGGACCTGGCAAGGATGTGCTTATTGTTTTTCTAATAATGTTCCTTTAGTGTGTGTGTGTACTCACCTATTTGTGGTTGCAGGGGTCGAGACTCAGCTCTTGGCCCCACCTCTTCACTGATCGCTACTAAGTCCTCTCTCTCACTGCTCCATGAGCTTTATCATACCTCGTTTAAAAGCTATGTATGGTTCCTGCCTCCACTACATGATTTGCTAGACTATTCCACTTCCTGACAACTCTGTGACTGAAGAAATACTTCCTAACATCCCTTTGACTCATCTGAGTCTTCAACTTCCAATTGTGACCCCTTGTTTCTGTGTCCCATCTCTGGAACATCCTGTCTCTGTCCACCTTATCTATTCCTCACAATATTTTGTATGTCGTTATCATGTCTCCCCTAACCCTCCTGTCCTCCCGTGTCGTCAGGCCGATTTCCCTTAACCTTTCTTCGTAGGACATTACCCTTAGCTCTGGAACTAGCCTTGTTGCACACCAATGCACTTTCTCTAATTTCTTGACGTGCTTGACTAGGTGTGGGTTCTAAACTGGTGCTGCAAGAAGGCGTTCGACACAGTTCCTCACAAGAGGTTAATGCAAAAGCTAGGATCAGGCACACGTAACAGGAAAGGCACTGCAATGGATCAGAGAATATCTGACAGGGAGGCAACAACGAGTCATGGTACGTGACGAGGTGTCAGAGTGGGCACCTGTGACGAGTGGAGTTCCACAAGGGTCAGTCCTAGGACCTGTACTGTTTTTGGTATATGTGAATGACATAACGGAAGGGATAGACTCAGAAGTGTCCCTGTTTGCAGATGATGTGAAGTTAATGAGAAGAATTAAATCAGTCGAGGATCAGGCAGGACTACAAAGAGACCTGGACAGGCTACAAGCCTGGTCCAGTAACTGGCTCCTAGAATTTAACCCTGCCAAATGTAAAGTCATGAAGATCGGGGAAGGGCAAAGAAGACCGCAGACAGAGTATAGTCTAGGTGGCCAAAGACTGCAAACCTCACTCAAGGAAAAAGATCTTGGGGTGAGTATAATACCGAACACATCTCCTGAGGCACACATCAATCAGATAACTGCTGCAGCATACGGGCGGCTGGCAAACCTAAGAATAGCGTTCCAATACCTCACTAAGGAATCATTCAAGACTCTGTACACCATATACGTCAGGCCCATACTGGAGTATGCAGCACCAGTTTGGAACCCACACCTGGTCAAGCACGTCAAGAAATTAGAGAAAGTGCAAAGGTTTGCAACAAGACTAGTCCCAGAGCTAAGGGGATTGTCCTACGAAGAAAGGTTAAGGGAAATCGGCCTGACGACACTAGAGGAAAGGAGGGTTAGGGGAGACATGATAACGACATATAAAATACTGCGAGGAATAGATAAGGTGGACAGAGACAAGATGTTCCAGAGAGGGGACACAGAAACAAGGGGTCACAATTGGAAGTTGAAGACTCCTATGAGTCAAAGGGATGTTAGGAAGTATTTCTTCAGTCATAGAGTTGTCAGGAAGTGGAATAAACTAGAAAGTGACATAGTGGAGGCAGGAACCATACATAGTTTTAAGACGAGGTTTGATAAAGCTCATGGAGCAGGGAGAGTGAGGACCTAGTAGCAATCAGTGAAGAGGCGGGGCCAGGAGCTATGACTCGACCCCTGCAACCACAAATATGTGAGTACAAATAGGTGAGTACACACACAAACACACACACACAACACACACACACACACACAAACACACGCACACACACACACACACACACAGGATGTTCCAGAGAGGGAACACAGAAACAAGGGGACACAACTGGAAGCTGAAAACTCAGATGAGTCAAAGGGATGTTAGGAAGCACTTCTTCAGCCATAGAGTATTTAGGAAGTGGAATAGTCTAGCGAACGATATAGTGGACTCGGGAACCATACATAGTTTTAAGACAAGGTATGATAAAGCTCATGGAGCAGGGAGAGCAGCGAAGCGAAGAGGTGTGGCCAGGAGCTGAGTCTCGACCCCTGCAACCACAATTAGGTGAGTACAATTAGGTGAGTACACACACACACACACACACACCACGCACACACACACGCACACACACAACACGCACACACACACACACAACACACGCACACACACACACACACAACACACGACACACACACACAACACACCACACACACACACACACACGCGACACACACACACACACATCACACACACACACACACACACACACACACAACGCACACACACACGCACAAACACACAACACACACAGCACACACACACACACACAAAACACAAAAACAACACACACACACACACACACACAACACACAACACCACAACACACAGCACACACACACACACACACACAACACACAACACACACACACACACACACACACACACACACACACACACACACACACACACACACACACACACACGCACAAACACACAACACACAACACACAACACACGCACACACACACACACACACACACACACACACACACACACACCACACACACAAAAGAACACTCCAGTATGGAAATATTAACAAAGATCCGCCCCTGGTGTTTGCAGCTTCCAAACTTCCCCTTTCCTCCCCTCCCCTCCCCTCCTCTCCCCCTTCCTCTCTCCCCTTCCCTTTTTTTCCCTCTCCCTCCTCCGTTCCCCTTCCTCCCTCCCCTTCTCCTCTCTCCTCTCCCCCTACCCTCCTAATTATTTCCTTCTTCCCTTGATTTTTCGTTTCTAACATATCCTCATCCTTTCCCTCCTCTTCTCGGGTTCCCTTATCTTCATCGTCAACTGACCCCCTTCCATAGTCTTCCCTATACTGATCACCCCTTTTACTCCACTACTGCGCCTGCTTCTCTCTCTTACTAAGACCATAATTTTAAACTTTCATCAGCAGATATCACTTTGCGCTACTCTCAACTTATCGTTTTCATACTATTGTCAACTTCATATCTCTACTATCATGTACTACTACTACTATCTGCTCTACTATCTGTTCTCTTCCTCCTCTCTACCATTACTACTACTTTATCCTCCTCTACTACCATTCTCTACTTTATCCGGCCTACTACCATGGTACTGACTACTATTATCTTCTCTACCATGGTACTGACTACTATTATCTGTCTTTCCATACTGATACTAATCCCCTCTACTACCATGACTGACTACTATATCCTGCCTCTAAAACCATGGATTTGGTACTGACTATTATCAGCGTTACTTGGTACTCTGCCTCTACTACCAGGTACTGCTACTATTATCACTTGCCTCTACTACATGGTACTGACTACTATTATCCTGCCTCTACTACATGGTACTGACTACTATTATCCTGCCTCTACTACCATGGTACTGACTACTATTATCCTGCCTCTACTACCATGGTACTACTACTATTATCCTATAGCCTCTACTACCATGGTACTGACTACTACTATCCTGCCTCTACTACCATGGTACTGATACTTTTCCTGCTACTTCTATACATGGTACTGACTACTATTATCCTGCCTCTACTACCATGGTACTTACTACTACTATACCTGCACTACTATTCCTACTCATGGTACTGACTACTATTATCCTGCCTCTACTACCATGGTGACTACTATCCTCTCATACCATGGTACTGACTACTATTATCCTCCCACTCATGGTTGACTATATATCCTGCCTCTACTACCATGGTACTGACTACTATTATCCTGCCTCTACTACCATGGTACTGACTACTATCTACCTCTCTACTACATGGTACTGACTACTACCTGCCTCTACTACCATGGTACTGACTACTATTATCCCATCATGGTACTACTACTACTATCCTCTATACATGGTACTGACTACTATTATCCTGCCTCTACTACCATGGTACTGACTACTATTGCATCGGGATATCTCTCACTACCATGGTACTGACTATATTATCCGCTAATTACATACCTGCTTCCCTGACTCTACTATCCTGCTCTACTGACCTGCTCTACTACATGACTACTCTATATCCTGCCTCTACTACCATGGTACTGACTACTATTATCCTGCCTCTACTACCATGGTACTGACTACTATTATCCTGCCTCTACTACATGGTACTGACTACTATCCTGCCTCTACTACCATGGTACTGCTACTATATCCGCTCTACTACCATGGTACTGACTACTATTATCTGCTCTACTACCATGACTACTACTATCTGCTACTACAGGGATACTCATACTGCTACTACCATGGTACTGACTACTATTATCCTGCCTCTACTACCATGGTACTGACTACTACTATCCTGCCTCTACTACCATGGTACTGACTACTATTATCCTGCCTCTACTACCATGGTACTGACTACTATATCCTGCCTCTACTACCATGGTACTGACTACTATTATCCTGCCCTACTACCATGGTATGACTACTATATCCTGCCTCTACTACCATGGTACTGACTACTATCCTGCCTCTACTACATGGTACTGACTACTATTATCCTCCTCTACTACCATGGTATGACTACTATTATCCTGCCTCTACTACATGGTTGCTACTATCCTGCCTCTACTACATGGTACTGACTACTATTATCCTGCTCTACTACATGGTACTGACTACTATTCCTGCCTCTACTACCATGGTACTGACTACTATATCCTGCCTCTACTCCATGGTACTGACTACTATATCCTGCCTCTACTACATGGTACTGACTACTACTATCCTGCTCTACTACCATGTACTGATACTATTATCCTGCCTCTACTACCATGGTACTGACTACTACTATCCTGCCTCTACTACCATGGTACTGACTACTATTATCCTGCCTCACTACCATGGTACTGACTACTATATCCTGCCTCTACTACCATGGTACTGACTACTACTATCCTGCCTCTACTACATGGTACTGACTACTATCTGCCTCTACTACATGGTACTGACTACTATATCCTGCCTCTACTACCATGGTACTGACTACTATTATCCTGCCTCTACTACCATGGTACTGACTACTACTATCCTGCCTCTACTACCATGGTACTGACTACTATTATCCTGCCTCTACTACCATGGTACTGACTACTATTATCCTGCCTCTACTACCATGGTACTGACTACTATTATCCTGCCTCTACTACCATGGTACTGACTACTATTATCCTGCCTCTACTACATGGTACTGACTACTATCTGCCTCTACTACATGGTACTGACTACTATTATCCTGCCTCTACTACCATGGTACTGACTCTATTATCCTGCCTCTACTACCATGGTACTGACTACTATTATCCTCCTCTACTACCATGGTACTGACTACTATTATCCTGCCTCTACTACCATGGTACTGACTACTACTATCCTGCCTCTACTACCATGGTACTGACTACTATTATCCTGCCTCTACTACTAGTATGGTACTGACTACTACTATCCTGCCTCTACTACCATGGTACTGACTACTACTATCCTGCCTCTACTACCATGGTACTGACTACTATTATCCTGCCTCTACTACCATGGTACTGACTACTATTATCCTGCCTCTACTATCATGGTACTGACTACTACTATCCTGCCTCTACTACCATGGTACTGACTACTATTATCCTGCCTCTACTACCATGGTACTGACTACTACTATCCTGCCTCTACTACCATGGTACTGACTACTATTATCCTGCCTCTACTACCATGGTACTGACTACTATTATCCTGCCTCTACTATCATGGTACTGACTACTATCCTGCCTCTACTATCATGGTACTGACTACTATTATCCTACCTCTACTACCATGGTATTGACTACTACTATCCTGCCTCTACTACCATGGTACTGACTACTATCCTGCCTCTACTATCATGGTACTGACTACTATTATCCTGCCTCTACTACCATGGTACTGACTACTATTATCCTGCCTCTACTACCATGGTACTGACTACTACTATCCTGCCTCTACTACCATGGTACTGACTACTATTATCCTGCCTCTACTATCATGGTACTGACTACTACTATCCTGCCTCTACTACCATGGTACTGACTACTATTATCCTGCCTCTACTACCATGGTACTGACTACTACTATCCTGCCTCTACTACCATGGTACTGACTACTATTATCCTGCCTCTACTACCATGGTACTGACTACTACTATCCTGCCTCTACTACCATGGTACTGACTACTACTATCCTGCCTCTACTATCATGGTACTGACTACTATCCTGCCTCTACTACCATGGTACTGACTACTATTATCCTGCCTCTACTACCATGGTACTGACTACTACTATCCTGCCTCTACTACCATGGTACTGACTACTACTATCCTGCTTCTACTACCATGGTACTGACTACTATTATCCTGCCTCTACTACCATGGTACTGACTACTATTATCCTGCCTCTACTACCATGGTACTGACTACTACTATCCTGCCTCTACTACCATGGTACTGACTACTACTATCCTGCCTCTACTATCATGGTACTGACTACTATCCTGCCTCTACTATCATGGTACTGACTACTATTATCCTGCCTCTACTACCATGGTACTGACTACTACTATCCTACCTCTACTACCATGGTACTGACTACTATTATCCTGCCTCTACTATCATGGTACTGACTACTACTATCCTGCCTCTACTACCATGGTACTGACTACTACTATCCTGCCTCTACTATCATGGTACTGACTACTATCCTGCCTCTACTATCATGGTACTGACTACTATTTTCCTGCCTCTACTACCATGGTATTGACTACTACTATCCTACCTCTACTACCATGGTATTGACTACTATCCTGCCTCTACTACCATGGTATTGACTACTACTATCCTGCCTCTACTATCATGGTACTGACTACTATCCTGCCTTTACTACCATAGTACTGACTGCTACCGTACTGTTACCATAGTACTACTGTTAGTACTACTACTACTACTACCACCGCAGTACTACTTATACCGTAGTACTGCTACTACCACTACAGTAGAACTACTACGACAGTACTGTCTCTACTTACGTTCCTCAGCTGTAGCGATGTTTATAGAACTTACCTTGGTAATATA
>WNWK01000732.1:150198-245198 GCA_009830355.1 Cherax destructor | reverse complement strand
ATGCCGTGGGTGGGTAATTAAGACATGCTGTGGGTGGGTAATTAAACCCATGCTGTGGGTGATATTAAGTTACAGTGTTAAGGAAGCTACAGTGGTAACCAAGCAAGTTACAATGGTAATGAATCAAGTTACAATGGTAATGAATCAAGTTACAGTGGTAATGAAGCAACGTTCGTGAGAGACATGTCTCTCAAACTTCGTGAATCCTTACGATTACTCGCGTTATTTCTGCTTCGTTTAAATCTACGGTTCTTGTTTACCTCATTTGCATTCTCAAAATATTTCCCCTCGTCAGTGTATGTAGGTATCTATGCAAGAGTGAACATTATGTGAACACTTGCCTGTCTATGTAAGTGAAATAAGTCACCCAGTTGCAGACAGAACGTCAGAAGAACAGGAGAACACGGGAGAGAACGACACCAGCAGGTCTGTTACTAAGCAGAACTGCACGAAGTTGTCGTTTTTAACCAACACTGACAGACTGTCCTCAACAATCAGCCTGTCCATAGACGGGAAGACAACACTGCCATCTATAAACAGTGCTGTCAAGAAAAAAGGAATATTATTTTCTTAAATAAAATACCTGTTTCATTTTGGCCACAATTCAGGAATTAATGGAAAGAAAAAAACTAGGATTTGTATCATTGAGAAACAGGCCAACAGAAACGTGATTCAGTGATCCTAGTTGAATATATTTTTTGTAATATAGTAAAACATAAAACAACAGCTATATAGATATCAGTAAAGATGGAAGATATGTGTAACACACGCACCCACGCACCCACGCACCCACGCACCCACGCACACAAATCACACCGGAAAACGGTGCGCTTATCGTATCAGTGACAGGAATAATATTTCCGATCCTCGTTGCTATCTTGTCAACAACACCAAACTCCGGGTAATTTTGATTAGACTACGATTAGACTTCCCTATATAATATTTAATGTAACAGGAGTGTAACGCCTCGCTAGAGGAAGATAACGTGAGGCTGTTGTGGCAGATAACAGCGGCAGACTCTACTCCATCAATGTTGATATCTTGGTAAAAATGTTGGTGGGATGATGCCACATATGGTGGTAGAATGTTGTCATGTATGGCGGTAGAATGTTGCCATGTATGGTGGTAGAATGTTGTCATATATGGTGGTAGAATGTTGCTATGTATGGTGGTAGACTGCCATGTGTAGTGTTAAAAATGTTGTCATCTACGCTAGTAGAATGTTTGCCACCAGACTGGAAAAGAGCCTTGTTCATTCTAGGCTTCAACAGAACGTTCAAAAGTGAGCAAACTCTCGGTCAAAGATTAAGAGTGCACTGGAGAGTAAACACTGGTGCGTGAACAATGTTCACATTACATGCACTGGTAAGAAGCATGTTCATACATTAACAGCTACGGAGATTTATGGATATTTAGGAAAGAATTTTCCCTAATCGGGTAGGAAAGAGGGGGAGGGAGAGAGAGAGAGAGAAGGAAAATCCCCGTTAGGGCAACTGGAGGACATCCTCAACGACTTAGATAACACTTCACTAAAACCACAACAAAGAATGTATATTATAAATTTGTATTCGTTTCCTGGTAATTTAGTGGAACGGTGTTGTTGCCTCGCACCCAAGAAAATACTCTTAAGGGATGCGCAGGTCTGTCACTGCGAGTTCCAGTACTAAATAATCAATTGGCTGCACTCTTTACGTGGCTGGGAGACACGGGTCGGCCCTGGCAGTACCAGCAACCTAACGTAACCAGCAACTGTTTCCAAGATTATAAGAACAGTCGGGAGAAGAAGGGTGAAGATGGCAGTGCAGGTGAGGCGGGTCCAAGACAGCGTGGCAGAGGAGTCTCCTCTCTGTAGAGAATGTCACAGGCCTGTTGTGGCACTCAACAGTGCCACAAGTGCATGCCTAGATGAGAACAGTGACCTGGTTAATGAAGAGGCTCGGCTATGCTGATGGAGCCTAAATTAATCATAACTAACTTCTGCGGAGACCAGGAGTTCGCTTGGTAATACTCCTTCGTAGCAGAATGTAATTTATGCTGTTGGTGGACAATGAGAGACGTTGGAGCATATTCTGTAAGCATGGCCAGGACCCCATGCAGGCTTAATTCAGGGAACTGGAGCACAGATCCAATTCCCTGGATCAAACGCCCAGCACTAGCATCAAGGAACCTCCCTTGAGGGAAGCCTTTCTCAGAGAATCTGGAGGCATAATCGTATTTTTTAGTTGATCGCTAAAGACAGTTTATGTAAGAAATGAGCATCTTCAAGAAAGCAACTACAAGAACTGCAAGTGACCTGCGTAACACTGAGTATATACACAAGCCACTAGATAATAAGACCATCAGCCTAGATGTTAAAATTGGCAGTGGTTGCAAACTAGCAGGTGGGCGGCTGATTGGCCGATGAAGCACATGTTATTATATGAGCCGTTATCAACCACGGTACGGATAGGGGTTAGAACCCATGACGAGGGAGTCATATAACTCGAGGCCAGTGCGTAAACCACTGGGCCAGCTGGCTACAATAAGATTCATCTTATTGTAGCCAGCTGGCCCAGTGGCCTGGAGTTTAACGACTCACTCACCATGGGTTGAAGCCCCACCCGTTCCGTGGTTTATTTGCAATCATGTTATTACGATTTCGTGAGTCCTGGAGCTGTTATTATTATATGAAGGTGAAAGGGGTGATAATATGTCCAGCACCTTGCATCATTCTAGGGAATTACTTTGGCGTAGCATTCACTAATATTGGCATACGCTTTACTTGCACTGTGATGGGAGGACCTCAAGACCTGGCGAATGTCAAATACCAACAAATTCCAACCATACGAAAAATCCGTGGAGCTTTTGCATTATATTTAACTAAACATGAAACCCAACACTATGTACAGAAAGTTTTTTTTTTTTTTTATTAAACATAAATTGGACACATCAGCATAGTGCTGTTAGACTATTCTATATGATATTTACGAAGTGGAAACAAAGGTATATCTTCCCTGTCACATTCCACCCCCAGGATGGAGCACATAGGTGTTGAAATGTCAGCCCGAGCAGCGAGACTTCACTAGGGTAATGAGGATATTGTTAAATATTCCAGCAGGGGTCCAGCAACTGCGGCAGCTCCAGAGGTTTCGTTCCAGCAGAGCTGGAGTATGTGTATAATCGGTGGGGACATGGGAAACTCCACTAACCACTAACATAAGGAAAGATTAACCAAGATTGACGCTCTCAGTATAGTGTCTGAGACGCACATCAACCAAATAATTGCTGCAGCATATGGACGCCTGGCAAACCTAAGAATAGCATTTCGACATTTAAGTAAGGAGTCATTAACGACACTGTACACCGTGTACGTCAGGATCATACTGGAGTATGCAGCACCAGTATGGAACCCACACCTAGTCAAGCACTTCAAGACATTTGAAAAGGTGTAAAGGTTTGCATCAAAACTCAACCTGATGACACTGGAGGACAAAAGGGGGATATATGATAACGACGTACAAAATAATGAGAGGAAATAAGGTGAAGAGGGAGAGAATGTTTCAGAGATGAGGTACGGGAACAAGAGGATCCCCACTGGAAGTTGAAAACTCGAGATCAGTCATAGGGATGATAGGAATTATTTCTTCAGCCATAGGGTTGTCAGGAAGTGGAACAATCTGGACAGAAAAGTAGTAGAGGTAGGATCCATACATAGACTTAAGAAGAGGTACGATGAGGCTCTTGGAGCCGGGAGAGAGTGGACCTAGTAGCGACCAGCGAAAAGGCGGGGCCAGGAGCTGTAACTCGATCCCCGCAACTACATATAGGTAAGTACACACACAAGCGTCACATTGTGGTCTGCTTTGCAACAACTTGCTGGATCAGATTCAGTGTTACAGGTAACGAGCAGCTAGCTGCCGCTGGTTCCAGTTACACACCCATCATTTCCCAGAATGTTTCGTCCGCAGCCCCACGAACAAGGAGCCAGGGAAAGGCACGCAACCAAGGGCGACACAGCTGACGAAACACTGCGACGCGAAGGTGGACCTTGAACGAAACCTAGCGAGGTTCAAAACACGGAGGTAAGTTTCACAGAGTGGCTTCGAACACCCTTTGAGATTCGTCTCAGAAGACATCTTAAGCTTAAGACCCGGACTTCAGAGGTGATTAAGCAAGAACCACCACGCCATTCATAACGACTCCGGAGAGAAAGGACCCTTTCCCCTCCCATAAACCCCTCTTCTCCTCCACTTCCCCTCTCCCCTCCCCCATCCCTCCCCTAAAAGAGGAAAGGGGGTTGAATATAGGGAAAGGCGACTGGAAACGAGGATTCGAACGGACAAGAAGTGTGGATTCAAACCAGGGATTCAAATCAGGGATTCAGACCAATTATTAGCATCAGGTGGAGACACTTGGGTGGAGGAAGACTCCGGGTCTTGGTGGAAACACTTGGGTGAAGGAAGACTCCGGGTCTTGGTTGAGACACTTGGGTGTAGGAAGACTCTGGGTCTTGGTTGAGACACTTGGGTGGAGGAAGACTCTGGGTCTAGGTTGAGACCCTTGGGTGAAGGAAGACTCCGGGTCTTGGTTGAGACACTTGGGTGAAGGAAGACTCTGGGTCTTGGTTGAGACCCTTGGGTGAAGGAAGACTCTGGGTCTTGGTTGAGACACTTGGGTGAAGGAAGACTCTGGGTCTTGGTTGAGACACTTGGGTGGAGGAAGACTCCGGGTCTTGGTTGAGACACTTGGGTGAAGGAAGACTCCGGGTCTTGGTTGAGACACTTGGGTGGAGGAAGACTCTGGGTTTTGGTGGAGACACTTGGGAGCAAGAAGACTCCGGGTCTTTGTGGAGACACTTGGTAGAGGAAGACTCGGTCTTGGTGGAGACACTTGGGTGAAGGAAGACTCTGGGTCTTGGTTGAGACACTTGGGTGGAGGAAGACTCTGGGTCTTGGTTGAGACACTTGGGTGGAGGAAGACTCCGGGTCTTGATGGAGACACTTGGGTGAAGGAAGACTCTGGGTCTTGGTTGAGACACTTGGGTGGAGGAAGACTCTGGGTGTTGGTTGAGACACTTGGGTGGAGGATGACTCCGGGTCTTGGTGGAGACACTTGGGTGAAGGAAGACTCTGGGTCTTGGTGGAGTCACTTGGGTGAAGGAAGACTCTGGGTCTTGGTGGAGACACTTGGGTGAAGGATGACTCCGGGTCTTGGTGGAGACACTTGGGTGAAGGAAGACTCTGGGTCTTGGTTGAGACACTTGGGTGGAGGAAGACTCTGGGTCTTGGTGGAGACACTTGGGTGAAGGAAGACTCTGGGTCTTGGTTGAGACACTTGGGTGGAGGAAGACTCCGGGTCTTGGTTGAGACACTTGGGTGGAGGAAGACTCTGGGTTTTGGTGGAGACACTTGGGAGCAGGAAGACTCTGGGTCTTTGTGGAGACACTTGGGTAGAGGAAGACTCCGGGTCTTGGTGGAGACACTTGGGTGAAGGAAGACTCTGGGTCTTGGTTGAGACACTTAAGTGGAGGAAGACTCTGGGTCTTGGTTGAGACACTTGGGTGGAGGATGACTCCGGGTCTTGGTGGAGACACTTGGGTGAAGGATGACTCCGGGTCTTGGTGGAGACACTTGGGTGAAGGAAGACTCTGGGTCTTGGTTGAGACACTTGGGTGGAGGCAGACTCTGGGTCTTGGTGGAGACACTTGGGTGAAGGAAGACTCTGGGTCTTGGTTGAGACACTTGGGTGGAGGAAGACTCCGGGTCTTGGTTGAGACACTTGGGTGGAGGAAGACTCTGGGTTTTGGTGGAGACACTTGGGAGAAGGAAGACTCTGGGTCTTGGTGGAAACACTCGGGTGAAGGAAGACTCCGGGTCTTGGTTGAGACACTTGGGTGGAGGAAGACTCCGGGTCTTTGTGGAGACACTTGGGTGGAGGAAGACTACGGGTCTTGGTGGAGACACTTGGGTGAAGGAAGACTCCGGGTCTTGGTTGAGACACTTGGGTGGAGGAAGACTCTGGGTCTAGGTTGAGACCCTTGGGTGAAGGAAGACTCCGGGTCTTGGTTGAGACACTTGGGTGAAGGAAGACTCTGGGTCTTGGTTGAGACCCTTGGGTGAAGGAAGACTCTGGGTCTTGGTTGAGACACTTGGGTGAAGGAAGACTCTGGGTCTTGGTTGAGACACTTGGGTGGAGGAAGACTCCGGGTCTTGGTTGAGACACTTGGGTGAAGGAAGACTCCGGGTCTTGGTTGAGACACTTGGGTGGAGGAAGACTCTGGGTTTTGGTGGAGACACTTGGGAGCAAGAAGACTCCGGGTCTTTGTGGAGACACTTGGGTAGAGGAAGACTCCGGGTCTTGGTGGAGACACTTGGGTGAAGGAAGACTCTGGGTCTTGGTTGAGACACTTGGGTGGAGGAAGACTCTGGGTCTTGGTTGAGACACTTGGGTGGAGGAAGACTCCGGGTCTTGATGGAGACACTTGGGTGAAGGAAGACTCTGGGTCTTGGTTGAGACACTTGGGTGGAGGAAGACTCTGGGTGTTGGTTGAGACACTTGGGTGGAGGATGACTCCGGGTCTTGGTGGAGACACTTGGGTGAAGGAAGACTCTGGGTCTTGGTGGAGTCACTTGGGTGAAGGAAGACTCTGGGTCTTGGTGGAGACACTTGGGTGAAGGATGACTCCGGGTCTTGGTGGAGACACTTGGGTGAAGGAAGACTCTGGGTCTTGGTTGAGACACTTGGGTGGAGGAAGACTCTGGGTCTTGGTGGAGACACTTGGGTGAAGGAAGACTCTGGGTCTTGGTTGAGACACTTGGGTGGAGGAAGACTCCGGGTCTTGGTTGAGACACTTGGGTGGAGGAAGACTCTGGGTTTTGGTGGAGACACTTGGGAGCAGGAAGACTCTGGGTCTTTGTGGAGACACTTGGGTAGAGGAAGACTCCGGGTCTTGGTGGAGACACTTGGGTGAAGGAAGACTCTGGGTCTTGGTTGAGACACTTGGGTGGAGGAAGACTCTGGGTCTTGGTTGAGACACTTGGGTGGAGGATGACTCCGGGTCTTGGTGGAGACACTTGGGTGAAGGATGACTCGGGTCTTGGTGGAGACACTTGGGTGAAGGAAGACTCTGGGTCTTGGTTGAGACACTTGGGTGGAGGCAGACTCTGGGTCTTGTGGAGACACTTGGGTGAAGGAAGACTCTGGGTCTTGGTTGAGACACTTGGGTGGAGGAAGACTCCAGGTCTTGGTTGAGACACTTGGGTGGAGGAAGACTCTGGGTTTTGGTGGAGACACTTGGGAGCAGGAAGACTCTGGGTCTTGGTTGAGACACTTGGGTGGAGGAAGACTCGGGTCTTGATGGAGACACTTGGGTGGAGGAAGACTCTGGGTCTTGGTTGAGACACTTGGGTGGAGGAAGACTCTGGGTCTTGGTTGAGACACTTGGGTGGAGGATGACTCCGGGTCTTGGTGGAGACACTTGGGTGAAGGAAGACTCTGGGTCTTGGTGGAGTCACTTGGGTGAAGGAAGACTCTGGGTCTTGGTGGAGACACTTGGGTGAAGGAAGACTCTGGGTCTTGGTTGAGACACTTGGGTGGAGGAAGACTCTGGGTCTTGGTTGAGACACTTGGGTGGAGGAAGACTCGGGTCTTGGTGGAGACACTTGGGTGAGGAGAGACTCTGGTCTTGGTGGAGACACTTGGGTGAAGGAAGACTCTGGGTCTTGGTGGAGCACTTGGGTGAAGGAAGACTCTGGGTCTTGGTGGAGACACTTGGGTGAAGGATGACTCGGGTCTTGGTGGAGACACTTGGGTGAAGGAAGACTCTGGGTCTTGGTGGAGACACTTGGGTGAAGGAAGACTCTGGGTCTTGGTGGAGACACTTGGGTGAAGGAAGACTCTGGGTCTTGGTGGAGACACTTGGGTGAAGGATGACTCCGGGTCTTGGTGGAGACACTTGGGTGAAGGAAGACTCTGGGTCTTGGTTGAGACACTTGGGTGAAGGAAGACTCTGGGTCTTGGTGGAGACACTTGGGTGAGAGCTGGTCTTGTGAGACACTTGGGTGAGAAGACTCTGGCTGTGAGACACTTGGGTGGAGGAAGACTCTGGGTCTTGGTGGAGACACTTGGGTGAAGGAAGACTCTGGGTCTTGGTTGAGACACTTGGGTGGAGGAAGACTCCGGGTCTTGGTTGAGACACTTGGGTGGAGGAAGACTCTGGGTTTTGGTGGAGACACTTGGGAGCAGGAAGACTCCGGGTCTTTGTGGAGACACTTGGGTAGAGGAAGACTCCGGGTCTTGGTGGAGACACTTGGGTGAAGGAAGACTCTGGGTCTTGGTTGAGACACTTGGGTGGAGGAAGACTCTGGGTCTTGGTTGAGACACTTGGGTGGAGGATGACTCCGGGTCTTGGTGGAGACACTTGGGTGAAGGATGACTCCGGGTCTTGGTGGAGACACTTGGGTGAAGGAAGACTCTGGGTCTTGGTTGAGACACTTGGGTGGAGGCAGACTCTGGGTCTTGGTGGAGACACTTGGGTGAAGGAAGACTCTGGGTCTTGGTTGAGACACTTGGGTGGAGGAAGACTCCGGGTCTTGGTTGAGACACTTGGGTGGAGGAAGACTCTGGGTTTTGGTGGAGACACTTGGGAGCAGGAAGACTCTGGGTCTTGGTTGAGACACTTGGGTGGAGGAAGACTCCGGGTCTTGATGGAGACACTTGGGTGAAGGAAGACTCTGGGTCTTGGTTGAGACACTTGGGTGGAGGAAGACTCTGGGTCTTGGTTGAGACACTTGGGTGGAGGATGACTCCGGGTCTTGGTGGAGACACTTGGGTGAAGGAAGACTCTGGGTCTTGGTGGAGTCACTTGGGTGAAGGAAGACTCTGGGTCTTGGTGGAGACACTTGGGTGAAGGATGACTCCGGGTCTTGGTGGAGACACTTGGGTGAAGGAAGACTCTGGGTCTTGGTTGAGACACTTGGGTGGAGGAAGACTCTGGGTCTTGGTGGAGACACTTGGGTGAAGGAAGACTCTGGGTCTTGGTGGAGACACTTGGGTGAAGGAAGACTCTGGGTCTTGGTGGAGACACTTGGGTGAAGGAAGACTCTGGGTCTTGGTTGAGACACTTGGGTGAAGGATGACTCCGGGTCTTGGTGGAGACACTTGGGTGAAGGAAGACTCTGGGTCTTGGTGGAGACACTTGGGTGAAGGAAGACTCTGGGTCTTGGTGGAGTCACTTGGGTGAAGGAAGACTCTGGGTCTTGGTGGAGACACTTGGGTGGAGGAAGACTCCGGGTCTTGGTGAACGAGGGCTCTCGTATAACTGAGCGACCCCTCCATAGCGGTGACAAAGGCACAAATTTGCCGTAATTCTACGCTGGCTGGGGAGGTTACAAAGGTTCCAGTAGTAACGGGAGGAGGAGGAGCAAGGGGGGGGAGGGGATGGTTGGAGAGGGGGGGAAGGTCGCTGTTTAAGACTGTCAGAAATGCTTCACGTGTCAAGGTGATCTTTAATGGTGTTTCAGCCTGGGGTTGCAGGGTCGAGTCACAGCTCCTGGCCCCCGCCTCTCTCTCTCTCTCTCTCTCTCTCTCGCTCTCTCTCTCGCTCTGGTGTCCCCGGATGAGATCGAGAGCTCAGTGGAGACTCTCAGAGCAGATGAATCTCCTCTCGATAACAAGGGCGGCAGCGAAGACAATCCCAGCATCTCTCCAGACACCAGACAGATAATACCTCCAGATAGACGACACCTGCTGAGATATATCTGCAGGTAGACATCTGGTGAAATAGACTGGGAAATAGACATCGGCCGAAATATATCTTAAACAGTCATTTGTTGAAATATACTGAGGTGTCGCCTCGTGGTACGGATATATACAGAAAGATGTACCGCGCGTGTACTCACCTAGTTGTGGTTGAAGGGGTCGATTCATAGCTCCTGTACTCACCTAATTGTGGTTGCAGGGGTCGAGACTCAGCTCCTGGCCCCTGTGTGTACTCACCTAGTTGTACTCACCTAGTTGTGGTTGCAGGGGTCGAGACATAGCTCCTGGCCCCGCCTCTTCACTGGCCGCTACTGGGTCACTCTCCCTGCGCCATGAGCTTTATCATACCTCTTCTTAAAGCTGTGTATGGAACCTGCCTCCACTACATCGCTTCCCAAGCTATTCCACTTCCCGACTACTCTGTGACTGAAGAAATATTTCCTAACATCCCTGTGATTCATCTGAGTCTTCAACTTCCAACTGTGTCCCCTTGTTGCTGTGTCCCATCTCTGGAACATTCTGTCTCTGTCAACCTTGTCAATTCCTCTCAGTATTTTATATGTCGTTATCATGTCCCCCCTATCTCTCCTGTCCTCCAGTGTCGTCAGGTCGATTTCCCTTAACCTCTCCTCGTAGGACATACCCCTTAGCTCCGGGACTAGTCTTGTTGCAAACCTTTGCACTTTCTCTAGTTTCTTTACGTGCTTGGATAAAAGTGGGTTCCACAGTGTACAAGGTCCTGAACGATTCTTTATTAAGATGTCGGAATGCTGTTCTTAGGTTTGCTAGGCGCCCGTATGCTGCAGCAGTTATTTGGTTGATGTGCGCCTCAGGAGATGTGCCTGGTGTTATACTCACCCCAAGATCTTTTTCCTTGATTGAGGTTTGTAGTCTCTGGCCCCCTAGACTGTACTCCGTCTGCGGTCTTCTTTGCCCTTCCCCAATCTTCATGACTTTGCACTTGGTTGGGTTGAACTCCAGGAGCCAATTGCTGGACCAGGCTTGTAGCCTGTCCAGATCCCTTTGTAGTTCTGCCTGGTCCTCTTGTGTGTATGTGTGTGTGTGTGTGTGTGTGTGTGTGTGTGTGGGTGTGTGTGTACTCACCTATTTGTACTCACCTATTTGTGGTTGCAGGGGTCGACTCATAGCTCCTGGCCCCGCCTCTTCACTGATTGCTACTAGGTCCTCTCTCTCCCTGTTCCATGAGCTTTATCAAACCTCGTCTTAAAACTATGTATAGTTCCTGCCTCCACTACGTCGCTTTCTAGGTTATTCCACTTCCTGACACCTCTATGACTGAAGAAATACTTCCTAACATCCCTTTGACTCATAGGAGTCTTCAACTTCCAATTGTGTGCGTGTGTGTGTGTGCGTGTGTGCGTGTGTTTGTGTGTGTGTATGTGTGTGTGTGTGTGTGTGTGTGTTTACCTTAAAAGCAAGGGTCATTTCTGCCGAAGAAGCAGAGCGAAAATTTTTGACTATACAATAAATTATGAAAATCGGACTGAATGTAAAAATAAAAATAATTGTCATTGATTTTAAGTAATACTGAATCAATTAAAAATGATCTGTGATATAATTAGCAGATTTAGGCAAAGTTAAATTACGTTAAGTTAGGCTAGGCTAGGCGAGGATTCTAAGTTTTATATATATATGTCGTGCCGAATAGGTAAAACTTGCAAGTTTGGCTTAAATAGCAACGCTCTTCTTGCCGAATAAGGCAAGCGAAAATTTGTGTGTGCAATAATTTCGCAAAAATCATTCTGAACCTAACGAAAAAATGTATTGCATTGTGTTTGTTTATTATTAAATTATTTTAAACTTATCTAAAATATATTTAGTTGGATTTGGCTAAAATCGCGCTTGTTATAATAAGGTTAGGTAAGTTTTCTAAGGTTCTTTTGGTACAAAATTATTAATTTTTACATTAACATATATGAAAAAAAATATATCTTTAAACGTGTAAGAGAAAATTTTAGAAAAGACTTATATATATATATATATATATATATATATATATATATATATATATATATATAGCAAGACAACCACTATGAAAAATAGAGGAATTCCAAGCTCTTTCGTGACTACTCACATTATCAAGGAACTATCATAGTGGTTGTCTTGCATATTTTGATATCACCTGTTTACTGTGATCTTTTGCATATTATATATATATATATATATATATATATATATATATATATATATATATATATATATATATATATATATATATATATATATTCATTGTAGTAAAAATCTTGCAGTAAATGTAAATAAATGACCATTTTCCTGACGAGGACATAAGCCAGGTTAATAATCTCTTGCGATTCCTTTCAGATACTCTGAATAAATTTCTCCATTTAACATTTCACCTTCACTTACACATATATGCATAACTTCTTGAAGGAGAGTGAGAAAGAGGGAGAACCTAATGTGCATTGAGTATTGAAACCTCTCAAAGCGAATGAATAATACCAATTGACACACTTGGAGTGGCATTAGGACCTGAATGAGTGGGGGAGCAGCTATGTTTTTTTTCCTCCTCCTTGCGCTAATTCAGTCATCTATAGCGAGGCGCCACCCCGCTGAGACTGCCAGAACGGGATTATTAACACCTGGGTAAGGAGTAATAGAGAGGCATTCCACATTAGGTGTGGGTCACTGCAAGTTATTATATATTATAAGAGCTACTATAAATATTTATTATGGGTAAGATAAAGTGGACACGTTCGTAGGAGACACTGCAGCAGCGATGACATCTCTGGCTACGTGTTGTTGTTGGGTGTATAGGGCCACTGATACCGTACACCTTATCAAGCCCAGACGACAAGTGTTGTGGTTTATAAGGCCACTGATAGCTTACGCAGTCTGGAGTCCTTGCCACGTACATTCCCAATTATTATCGTAATCACCAGAGCGGTGCATATATTGTGATGGGTGGGTTTACCACCTTGGCTGGTGGAATGGGGCAGCTTCCTTCGTGGTAATCTTGAGCAATAGTGTAATCAACCAGCAGGTCTGGGGTTCTCTGCTGTGGGGTTATGTTTACATTTCGGAAATTGTTCACGGAAACAGTCTCATTAAAAAAAGTAATTGCAGTTTTTTTTAAGATGTTAACAGTTGACGTATAAAAAAAATATCCCTGTTAACCAGAGTTTTTAGTAATCGTAGAATTTTTTTTATGGTTCATATATAAATGAGGTTGTTTCAATAACTTTGATCTTTTAGGTCTTTTTCTTCTTCTCCTCCTCCTCCTCTTTCGTCTTCTTCCTCCTCTTTCCTCTTCTTCCTCCTCTTTCCTCTTCTTCCTCCTCTTTCCTCTTCTTCCTCCTCTTTCCTCTTCTTCCTCCTCTTTCCTCTTCTTCCTCCTCCTCTTTCTTCTTGTTCATCGTCGTCTTCTCCTTCTACTTCCATTTTCTGTATCACTTCTTCCTTCCTTTTTTCTTCTTTGTACTTTCTTCTTCTGCATCTTATTTTTTCCTTTTTTCCTTTAGTCCAGTTCTTGCATTTTCGTTTTCCTTTTCCTTCTTTCGTTTAAAAGGTTGAGGTGGTAGTGGGCCACCCACACCTGAGGTTAAGGTGGTAGTGGGCCACCCACACCTGAGGTTAAGGTGGTAGTGGGCCACCACACATGAGGTTGAGGTGGTAGTGGGCCACCACACCTGAGGTTGAGGTGGTAGTGGGCCACCCACACCTGAGGTTGAGGTGGTAGTGGGCCACCCACACCTGAGGTTGAGGTGGTAGTGGGCCACCACAGCTGAGGTTGAGGTGGTAGTGGGCCACCCACACCTGAGGTTGAGGTGGTAGTGGGCCACCCACACCTGAGGTTGAGGTGGTAGTGGGCAACCCACACCTGAGGTTGAGGTGGTAGTGGGCCACCACACCTGAGGTTGAGGTGGTAGTGGGCCACCCACACCTGAGGTTGAGGTGGTAGTGGGCTACCCACACCTGAGGTTGAGGTGATAGTGGGCCACCCACACCTGAGGTTGAGGTGGTAGTGGGCCACCCACACCTGAGGTTGAGGAAGTAGTGGGCCACCCACACCTGAGGTTGAGGTGGTAGTGGGCCACCCACACCTGAGGTTAAGGTGGTAGTGGGCCACCCACACCTGAGGTTGAGGTGGTAGTGGGCCACCCACATCTGAGGTTGAGGTGGTAGTGGGCCACCTACACCTGAGGTTGAGGTGGTAGTAGGCCACCCACACCTGAGGTTGAGGTAGTAGTGGGCCACCCACACCTGAGGTTGAGGTGGTAGTAGGCCACCTACCCCTGAGGTTGAGGTGGTAGTGGGCCACCCACACCTGAGGTTGAGGTGGTAGTAGGCCACCTACACCTGAGGTTGAGGTGGTAGTGGGTCACCCACACCTGAGGTTGAGGTGGTAGTGGGCCACCCACACCTGAGGTTGAGGTGGTAGTGGGCCACCCACACCTGAGGTTAAGGTGGTAGTGGGCCACCACACCTGAGGTTGAGGTGGTAGTGGGCCACCACACCTGAGGTTGAGGTGGTAGTGGGCCACCCACACCTGAGGTTGAGGTGGTAGTGGGCCACCACACCTGAGGTTGAGGTGGTAGTGGGCCACCCAAACCTGATGTTGAGGTGGTAGTGGGCCACCACACCTGAGGTTGAGGTGGTAGTGGGCCACCACACCTGAGGTTGAGGTGATAGTGGGCCACCACACCTGAGGTTGAGGTGGTAGTGGCCCACCCACACCTGAGGTTGAGGTGGTAGTAGGCCACCACACCTGAGGTTGAGGTGGTAGTGGGCCACCCACACCTGAGGTTGAGGTGGTAGTGGGCCACCCACACCTGAGGTTAAGGTGGTAGTGGGCCACCACACCTGAGGTTGAGGTGGTAGTGGGCCACGCACACCTGGCTCTATGTTGTAGAGTTATCATCCTGGCTCTATGTTGTAGAGTTATCATCCTGGCTCTATGTTGTAGAGTTATCATCCTGGTTCTATGTTGTAGAGTTCTCATCCTGGCTCTATGTTGTAGAGTTATCATCCTGGCTCTATGTTGTAGAGTGATCATCCAGGCTCTATGTTGTAGAGTTATCATCCTGGCTCTATGTTGTAGAGCTATCATCCTGGCTCTATGTTGTAGAGTTATCATCCTGGCTCTATGTTGTAGAGTTATCATCCTGGCTCTATGTTGTAGAGTTATCATCCTGGCTCTATGTTGTAGAGTTATCATCCTGGCTCTATGTTGTAGAGTTATCATCCTGGCTCTATGTTGTAGAGTTATCATCCTGGCTCTATGTTGTAGAGTTATCATCCTGGTTCTATGTTGTAGAGTTATCATCATGGCTCTATGTTGTAGAGTTATCATCCTAGCTCTATGTTGTAGAGTTATCATCCTGGCTCTATGTTGTAGAGTTATCATCCTGGCTTTAAGAACATAAGAACATAAGAAAGGAGGAACACTGCAGCAGGCCTGTTGGCCCATACTAGGCAGGTCCTTCACAATCCGTCCCACTAACAGAATATTTGCTCAACCCAATCTTCAATGCTACCCAATAAATAAGCTTTGACAATTCTACCCACTCATGCGCGAGTCCCACTCAAATCCAACCCCTCTCACTCATGAATTTATCCAACCTAAATTTGAAACTACCCAAGGTCCTAGCTTCAATAACCCTACTAGGCAGACTGTTCCACTCATCAACTACCCTATTTCCAAACCAATACTTTCCTATATCCTTTCTAAATCTAAACTTATCTAACTTGAATCCATTATTGCGGGTTCTCTCTTGGAGAGATATCCTCAAGACCTTATTTATATCCCCTTTGTTAATACCCATTTTCCACTTGTATACCTCGATCATGTCTCCCCTCATTCTACGTCTTACAAGTGAATGTAATTTTAGGGTCTTCAATCTTTCTTCGTAAGGAAGATTTCTAATGCTATGTATTAATTTAGTCATTCTACGCTGAATGTTTTCTAACGAATTTATGTCCATTCTGTAATATGGAGACCAGAACTGAGCTGCGTAATCTAGGTGAGGCCTTACTAATGATGTATAAAGCTGTAATATAACCTCTGGACTTCTGTTGCTAACACTTCTTGATATAAATCCCAGTAATCTATTTGCCTTATTACGTACGCTTAGGCATTGCTGTCTTGGTTTATGTTGTAGAATTCTCATCCTGGCTCTATGTTGTAGAGTTATCATCCTGGCTCTATGTTGTAGAGTTATCATTCTGGCTCTATGTTGTAGAGTTATCATCCTAGCTCTATGTTGTAGAGTTATCATCCTGGCTCTATGTTGTAGAGTTATCATCCTAGCTCTATGTTGTAGAGTTATCATCCTGGCTCTATGTTGTAGAGTTATCATCCTGGTTCTATGTTGTAGAGTTCTCATCCTGGCTCTATGTTGTATAGTTATCATCCTGGCTCTATGTTGTAGAGTGATCATCCTGGCTCTATGTTGTAGAGTTATCATCCTGGCTCTATGTTGTAGAGTTATCATCCTGGCTCTATGTTGTAGAGTTATCATCCTGGCTTATGTTGTAGAGTTATCATCCTGCTCTATGTTGTAAGTTATCATCCTGGCTCTATGTTGTAGAGTTATCATCCTGGCTCTATGTTGTAGAGTTATCATCCTGGCTCTATGTTGTAGAATTATCATCCTGGCTCTATGTTGTAGAATTTCATCCTGGCTCTATGTTGTAGAGTTATCATCCTGGCTCTATGTTGTAGAGTGATCATCCTGGCTCTATGTTGTAGAGTTATCATCCTGGCTCTATGTTGTAGAGCTATCATCCTGGCTCTATGTTGTAGAGTTATCATCCTGGCTCTATGTTGTAGAGTTATCATCCTGGCTCTATGTTGTAGAGTTATCATCCTGGCTCTATGTTGTAGAGTTATCATCCTGGCTCTATGTTGTAGAGTTCTCATCCTGGCTCTATGTTGTAGAGTTCTCATCCTGGCTCTATGTTGTAGAGTTCTCATCCTGGCTCTATGTTGTAGAGTTATCATCCTGGCTCTATGTTGTAGAGTTATCATCCTGGCTCTATGTTGTAGAGTTATCATCCTGGCTCTATGTTGTAGAGTTATCATCCTGGCTCTATGTTGTAGAGTTATCATTCTGGCTCTATGTTGTAGAGTTATCATCCTGGCTCTATGTTGTAGAGTTATCATCCTAGCTCTATGTTGTAGTTATCATCCTGGTTCTATTATGTAGAGTTATCATCATGGCTCTATGTTGTAGTTATCATCCTGGCTCTATGTTGTAAAGTTATCATCCTGGCTCTATGTTGTAGAGTTATCATCCTGGTTCTATGTTGTAGAGTTATCATCCTGGCTCTATGTTGTAGAGTTATCATTCTGCTCTATGTTGTAGAGTTATCATCCTGGCTCTATGTTGTAAGCTATCATCCTGCTCTATGTTGTAGAGTTATCATCCTGGCTCTATGTTGTAGAGTTATCATCCTGGCTCTATGTTGTAGAGTTATCATCCTGGCTCTATGTTGTAGATTTATCATCCTGGCTCTATGTTGTAGAGTTCTCATCCTGGCTCTATGTTGTAGAGTTCTCATCCTGGCTCTATGTTGTAGAGTTCTCATCCTGGCTCTATGTTGTAGAGTTATCATCCTGGCTCTATGTTGTAGAGTTATCATCCTGGCTCTATGTTGTAGAGTTATCATCCTGGCTCTATGTTGTAGAGTTATCATCCTGGCTCTATGTTGTAGAGCTATCATCCTGGCTCTATGTTGTAGAGTTATCATCCTGGCTCTATGTTGTAGAGTTATCATCCTGGCTCTATGTTGTAGAGTTATCATCCTGGCTCTATGTTGTAGAGTTATCATCCTGGCTCTATGTTGTAGAGTGATCATCCTGGCTCTATGTTGTAGAGTTATCATCCTGGCTCTATGTTGTAGAGTTATCATCCTGGCTCTATGTTGTAGAGTTATCATCCTGGCTCTATGTTGTAGAGTTATCATCCTGGCTCTATGTTGTAGAGTTATCATCCTGGTTTTATGTTGTACAGTTATCATCCTGGCTCTATGTTGTAGAGTTATCATCCTGGCTCTATGTTGTAGAGTGATCATCCTGGCTCTATGTTGTAGAGTTATCATCCTGGCTCTATGTTGTAGAGTTATCATCCTGGTTCTATGTTGTAGAGTGATCATCCTGGCTCTATGTTGTAGAGTTATCATCCTGGCTCCATGTTGTAGAGTTATCATCCTGGCTCTATGTTGTAGAGTTATCATCCTGGCTCTATGTTGTAGATTTATCATCCTGGCTCTATGTTGTAGAGTTCTCATCCTGGCTCTATGTTGTAGAGTTATCATCCTGGCTCTATGTTGTAGAGTGATCATCCTGGCTCTATGTTGTAGAGTTATCATCCTGGCTCTATGTTGTAGAGTTATCATCCTGGCTCTATGTTGTAGAGTTATCATCCTGGCTCTATGTTGTAGAGTTATCATCCTGGCTCTATGTTGTAGAGTTATCATCCTGGCTCTATGTTGTAGAGTTATCATCCTGGCTCTATGTTGTAGAGTTATCATCCTGGCTCTATGTTGTAGAGTTATCATCCTGGCTCTATGTTGTAGAGTGATCATCCTGGCTCTATGTTGTAGAGTTATCATCCTGGCTCTATGTTGTAGAGTTATCATCCTGGCTCTATGTTGTAGAGTGATCATCCTGGCTCTATGTTGTAGAGTTATCATCCTGGCTCTATGTTGTAGAGTTATCATCCTGGCTCTATGTTGTAGAGTTATCATCCTGGCTCTATGTTGTAGAGTGATCATCCTGGCTCTATGTTGTAGAGTTATCATCCTGGCTCTATGTTGTAGAGTTATCATCCTGGCTCTATGTTGTAGAGTTATCATCCTGGCTCTATGTTGTAGAGTTATCATCCTGGCTCTATGTTGTAGAGTTATCATCCTGGCTCTATGTTGTAGAGTTATCATCCTGGCTCTATGTTGTAGAGTATCATCCTGGCTCTATGTTGTAGAGTTATCATCCTGGCTATGTTGCAGAGTTATCATCCTGGCTCTATGTTGTAGAGTTATCATCCTGGCTCTATGTTGTAGAGTTATCATCCTGGCTCTATGTTGTAGAGTTATCATCCTGGCTCTATGTTGTAGAGTTATCATCCTGGCTCTATGTTGTAGAGTTATCATCCTGGCTCTATGTTGTAGAGTTATCATCCTGGCTCTATGTTGTAGAGTTATCATCCTGGCTCTATGTTGTAGAGTTATCATCCTGGCTCTATGTTGTAGAGTTATCATCCTGGCTCTATGTTGTAGAGTTATCATCCTGGCTCTATGTTGTAGAGTTATCATCCTGGCTCTATGTTGTAGAGTTATCATCCTGGCTCTATTTGTAGGTTTGCTCTATGTTGAGAGTTATCATCCTGGCTCTATGTTGTAGAGTTATCATCCTGGCTCTATGTTGTAGAGTTATCATCCTGGCTCTATGTTGTAGAGTTATCATCCTGGCTCTATGTTGTAGAGTTATCATCCTGGCTCTATGTTGTAGAGTTATCATCCTTGCTCTATGTTGTAGAGTTATCATCCTTGCTCTATGTTGTAGAGTTATCATCCTGGCTCTATGTTGTAGAGTTATCATCCTGGCTCTATGTTGTAGAGTTATCATCCTGGTTCTATGTTGTAGAGTTATCATCCTGGCTCTATGTTGTAGAGTTATCATCCTGGCTCTATGTTGTAGAGTTATCATCCTGGCTCTATGTTGTAGAGTTATCATCCTGGCTCTATGTTGTAGAGTTATCATCCTGGCCGCATGATTCTTTTATCATCTCCATCATTCACTTCCATCATTCTCACCTCGTTTCTCTTATTTCAGGGTCTCTGTCGTACGTATGTGTGTGTACTCACCTAGTTGTGGTTGCAGGGGTCGAGTCATAGCTCCTGGCCCCGTCTCTTCACTGGCCGCTACTGGGTCACTCCCTGCTCCATGAGCTTGATCATACCTCTTCTTAAAGCTATGTATGGAACCTGCCTCCACTACATCGCTTCCCAAACTATTCCAAACTCTGTGTGTGTTTGTGTGTGTGTGTGTGTGTGTGTTGTGTGTGTGTGTGTGTGTGTGTGTGTGTGTGTGTGTATGTGTGTGTGTGTGTGCTATCAGAGGGGACCTCTGATAGCACACACACACACACACACAGGAGCACGTAACACAAGTCGCACGCCTCAAGGAGCCTTCAGAGAGGATCTCCCTCAAACTCTCTACCAACTCCGCTTCAAGCGACCTCTAAACTGTTGAATAACAGAGTGATTAGGAGGCATTGACAGGTGCCGCTGCTGTCAAGTGGCAGCGTTCCCAGTACCCCTGCAGCAGCAGCAATAGCAGCAGGAGACGGCAGCAGCAGTAGCAGGAGGGGACGGCAGCAGCAGTAGCAGGAGGGGACGGCAGCAGCAGTAGCAGGAGGGGACGGCAGCAGCAGTAGCAGGAGGGGACGGCAGCAGCAGGAGGCTTCCAACCCAGGAAACTCATGGAATTTATTTTTTCTTAATGACGCTATTGCAATTTTAAATTATTAATTAGGCTAATTGGTCTCTCCTGGTGAGGGAGACTGGCACAGATGGCAGCTGAAAAAACGCAGATGGCAGCTGAAGAAACACAGATGGCAGCTGAAGAAACATAGATGACAGCTGAAGAAACATAGATGGCAGCTGAAGAAACATAGATGACAGCTGAAGAAACATAGATGGCAGCTGAAGAAACATAGATGGCAGCTGAAGAAACATAGATGGTGGCTGAAGAAACATAGATGGCAGCTGAAGAAACACAGATGGCAGCTGAAGGAACATAGATGGCAGCTGAACGAACATAGATGGCAGCTGAAGAAACACAGATGGCAGCTGAAGGACCATAGATGGCAGTTGAAGAAACATACATGGCAGCTGAAGGAACATAGATGGCAGCGCAGCTGAAGAAACATAGATGGCAGCTGAAGAAACATAGATGGCAGCTGAAGAAACAGATGGCAGCTGAAGAAACACAGATGGCAGCTGAAGGAACATAGATGGCAACTGAAGAAACATACATGCCAGCTGAAGGAACATAGATGACAGCTGAAGAAACATAGATGGTAGCTGAAGAAACATAGATGGCAGCTGAAGAAACAGATGGCGGCTGAAGAAACATAGATGGCAGCTGAAGAAACATAGATGGCAGCTGAAGAAACATAGATGGTGGCTGAAGAAACATAGATGACAGCTGAAGAAACAGATGGCGGCTAAAGAAACATAGATAGCAGCTGAAGGAACATAGCTGACAGTGAAGAAACAGATGGCGGCTGAAGAAACGTAGATGGTGGCTGAAGAAACATAGATGGTGGCTGAAGGAACATAGATGGCAGCTGAAGGAACATAGATGGCAGCTGAAGGAACATAGCTGACAGCTGAAGAAACATATGGATGCTGAAGAAACATAGATGACGGCTGAAGAAACAAAGATGGCGGCTGAAGAACCATAGATGGTGGCTGAAGAAACATAGATGGTGGCTGAAGAAACATAGATGGCAGCTGAAGAATCATAGATGGTGGCTGACGGAACATAGATTGCAGCTGAAGAAACATAGATGGCAGCTGAAGAAACATAGATGGTGGCTGAAGAAACATAGATGGCAGCTGAAGAAACATAGATGGCAGCTGAAGAAACATAGATGGCAGCTGAAGAAACATAGATGGCAGCTGATGAAACATAGATGGCAGGTGAAGAAACATAGATGGTGGCTGAAGGAACATAGCTTACAGCTGAAGAAACAGATGGCGGCTGAAGAAACATAGATGGCAGCTGAAGAAACATAGATGGCAGCTGAAGAAACATAGATGACAGCTGAAGGAACATAGATGGCAGCTGAAAGAACATAGATGGCAGCTGAAGAAACATACATGGCAGCTAAAGAAACATAGATGGCAGCTGAGGGCAGATGAACAGAAGAGGTGTTGGAGGCACGAACGACAACACAGTTTCCAGATTGGGTACCAGGGTAACCAGGGCAACGATGGATGGAATGAAGAGAGACATATAACTCTGATATAAATTCTGTAGGTAATAATGTTCATTCATAAGTCTTGTTGTATTTTACTTATGGTAAATAGCTAGCAAAGTCAAAAGCCTGTCTCACAGGCTTCAGACACTCAAGTCTGTAGTGCAGAGTAACAATGTGGATAAGAGAACGAAACTTATGACGACGTTTCGGTCCAACTTGGGCCATTAACTAGTCACACACTATGTGACTAGTTAATGTCACCTTAGCTTGTGGAGATCAGAGAGGACATCAAACACTCCCAGCACTCACAAAGCCGCCTGGACTACTAGCATTAGCCTCGGCAACAACACCAACTTCTGGGGACATCTTGGCATTAAGAGCAGAGACGATGTCAAAATCTCCACACAAAACACGAAGGCCCTAAATGCAAGCTAGAAAAAAAAAACAAGGAACACGAGGTTACTACCAACCTAGAAGGGTAGTGTTGGTTGGTTGATGTTGTAAGAGAGGCCAATGACCTCCAGAGACCTCCACAGACCTCCACAGACCTCCAAAGACCTCCACAGACCTCCACAGACCTCCACAGACCTCCACAGACCTCCACAGACCTCCACAGACCTCCACAGACCTCCACAGACCTCCACAGACCAGAGACTTCCAACCCTGTGTCTCCAGACCAACTCATTGCCGAGGTGTGGCTTGTCCACCATCTTCTAAACACTGCTGTGGTTAATATACAAGACAGTAACGAGCGTTACTGTCGTGTATATCGTTAATATTGTCCTCGTTGATATTCTCTCTCTCTCTCTCTCTCTCTCTCTCTCTCTCTCTCTCTCTCTCTCTCTCTCTCTCTCTCTCTCTCTCTCTCTCTCTCTCTCTCTCTCTCGTCACCTTAAACTCCGAGGAGCAACTTCAGCGCCACCAACTTTGGCAAGTAAGTTGAACGAGTATCTTAAGGAGCTCATTAAACCAGTAACTTAACGAGTGATTACAGCGACGCCCAGAAGCAGCAATTAACGAACAACGTTAATGATGAGTTTAAGCCGCAACACGAACACCCTAAACGAACACTTAGCAAATAACTTGAACAAATTAGTCCAGAGAGCAAGTTCAACGAGCGAGTTAACGAGCAACTTAACGAGCAACTTAATGAGGTTATTGTAACCCAAACGTTATCATCGAGTAAGCAATTAAATCCATCTTGTTAAAGAACGAGAGGAAGGGACGTAAAGGGAGGATCGAGAGAATGAGGGAGGGAGGGAGAGGAAGAAGAGTGAGGGGGTGTTTAAGGGGTGGGAGGTTGTGAGGGAGAGAGGGGTGAGGAAGAGGGGTGGTGATGTGGGGGGGAGGTTTCGTCCTCTTTGACTGATAAGTCATTTACTAATTGCCAGTTGTTGTTAACAATGGAATAGTTGAAGGGTGATTCAGCAGTCATACTACGGCCTTGAAGTACGCCAGGGAGGGGAGGTTAAAATACGCCAGGGAGGGGAGGTTAAAATACGCCAGGGAGGGGAGGTTAAAATACGCCAGGGAGAGGAGGTTAAAATACGCCAGGGAGAGGAGGTTAAAATACGCCAGGGAGAGGAGGTTAAAATACGCCAGGGAGGGGAGGTTAAAATACGCCAGGGAGGGGAGGTTAAAATACGCCAGGGAGAGGAGGTTAAAATACGCCAGGGAGGAGGTTAAAATACGCCAGGGAGGGAGGTTAAGATACGCCAGGGAGGGGAGGTTAAAATACGCCAGGGAGGGGAGGTTAAAATACGCCAGGGAGGGGAGGTTAAAATACGCCAGGGAGGGGAGGTTAAGATACGCCAGGGAGGGAGGTTAAAATACGCCAGGGAGGGGAGGTTAAAATACGCCAGGGAGGGGAGGTTATAATACGCCAGGGAGGGGAGGTTAAGATACGCCACGGAGGGGAGTTTAAAATACGCCAGGGAGGGGAGGTTAACATTTTTAGATTTTGCCGCAGAAGCTGCTAGTATATTGTGCACTAAAAGCTCTAGCTGCGGGCCATATGACTAAGACCCGCGTCAGGAAACACTTGTCCTGTTTCCTGACAAATCTTACCTAACTTAACCTAATTACTATCCTGCCATACGATGTGTCAGCTGATTGATATAGAATCTGTTCAGAAGAGGCAGACGCGAATATATTTATAGAAATCGAACGGAAATACAAATTTCACACTATTTTACGCACAAAATTGGCAGATGTGTTCCCACACACTTGAAGCTCTCTCTCCACCCTCGCTGTATTCATTATTGTAATTATTAACAAATAAGTTAAAAATGATTCTTCATGAGTGTGCTTGAGAGTGTTGATGAGCTATGGGAAGGTCGTCGTAGGCTGAACTACTGCTAGACAGTCGTGTCTACATGAAAGACGTGTCTACATACCACAAACAAAAGGAGCCCCTCTTTCCCCTCTTTCCATCCCCTCCTCTCCTCTACCATCCCTCCCTGCCTCCCTGTCTCCCTCCCCCCTTCCCTCCTTCCCCTCCACCTCTCTCAAGACGCAACTGGTAAATGGCCGTCTGGAAGATTTTAACAAGGAAACTCCATAACCTGGCTGATGTGCATTGGATAAATTGAATCTCAGACTGCCATTATGTCAACAGTGAGATGCTGTCTGCTGTTGTTGTTGTTGACTCCCCCCTCCTCCTCTTACCCTCCCTCTCCCTCCCCGTCTCTTTTCCAAACCAAGCATTTTTCCTCCTTTGACAATCACGGTCTAAAGCTCTTTCCCCTCCCTCCTTCCCTCCCTCCCTACCCCCTGCCCACCCACTACTCCCTCGTCCCTCAGGTCATCTCCCTCCTCCTCCCACACGCCCTCCCCACCTCCCTTGAACCTCAGGTCATCTCCCCTCCTCTCTCACGTCCCCCTTCTTCCCCCATCAGTGGTCACCCCTTCCCCAGCAGTCAGAATTCTCAAAAAGACGCGAGCTAGCTGGCCCGGGGGGGTTGTGAGAGGCGCCCTCCGGCCTAAACACCCGACACTGAATTTGTCTGGCAACGCATTTTAGCTCTCGGTAACGCATTTTGGCTTTTGGTAACGCATTTTGGCTTTTAACTCGCCGAGCAAAACCATTAATGGAAGGTGAGCCGGGCAAGAGAGTGCTAAGGGGAAGGGGGAAAGGGGGGCGGAGACCCCCGGCTCCAAAGATCACTCTCACAGTGGTAATAACAGGAGTTATGAGCCTTGCTGTGTCTGGGGACCTGTGTCCCTTTAACAAGGAGATCCTGGTAATGGTCTCTTGCCTGCCGCTGGTGTCCGAACACCAGTGTCCGAACAACAGTGTCCGAACACCAGTGTCCGAACACCAGTGTCCCAAAACCGGTGTCCGAACACCAATGTTCAACACCAGTGTACCCACCGAGTTGTTTGCAGGGGTCGAGTCTCAGCTCCTGGCCCCCCTCCTCTTGAACCACAATCGCCGGCATTATTGGTTCCTAGCCTCGTGGGCCCTACCATATCTCTTGAAACTGTGTTTTGAGTTTGCATCTAGTTCATGCCATTTATTTACCACCTTGTTCGCTAGGGACTTTACCTGGTATCCCTGCGTGCTCTAGTTTGTAAATCAATCTTTGACGGGGTACAGTGTCAAATGCTTTCCTACAGTCCAAGAATGTGCAGTCAACCTTCCTCGCTTGATTTCCGCTCTTCTGTCGCAGATCTGGAGCTGGTTAGCGAGGGAACGCTAACCTTTCCTAAAACTATGCTGGCTTCCTATAACAAGTCCCACCTATCTACATGTCCAATACTGTGGAGAGTTACGCGTGTCCCCTAACAAAGTCCCACGTCTCTACATGTCCAACTTCTCTTCTTCCCCTTGATGGTTTGGTCAATACTGTGGAGAGTTATGCATGTCAGTGATGCTGGCCTGTTATGATTCACTGTGTTCCCTTTTAATGTATCGGGATCATGTTTGTGGTTGTCCAGTTCTCTGGCTTGTTTACCTTCGCCACATCTGTGATAATTTAGAGTCTTGGGACACCAGTGTCCGGACACATCTAAGTTTTTCCGGGACACCAGTGTTCGGACACATCCATGATAACTAAGAGTCTTGAGACGCAAATGCCTCAGCTCACTTCAAAACCGAGCACTATGTAATTAATACCTGCTCGCCTCTCCCCCAGGATGCAACCCACAACAGTGGCTAACACCCAGGTACCTAGTTACTGATAGGTGAACAGGGGCAACATGGGTTATGGTGCCTTAACACTCAGGTACCCTGGCACCATCATCCTTTCTTACTGGCACCATCATCCATTCTTACTGGCACCATCATCCATTCTTACTTGCACCATCATCCATTCTTACTGGCACCATCATCCATTCTTACTGGCACCATCATCCATTCTTACTGGCACTATCATCCATTCTTACTGGCACCATCATTCATTCTAACTGGCACCATCATCCATTCTTACTGGCACCATCATCCATTCTTACTGGCACCATCATCCATTCTTACTGGCACCATCATCCATTCTTACTGGCACCATCATTCATTCTAACTGGCACCATCATCCATTCTTACTGGCACCATCATCCATTCTTACTGGCACCATCATCCATTCTTACTGGCACCATCATCCATTCTTACTGGCACCATCATCCATTCTTACTGGCACCATCATCCATTCTTCAATTTTATTTTTTGCTTCAATCCCCATAGCCATTCTTTGCATCTCCCCACTCCACCCATAATTTCCTCCCCTCACCCCACCATTGCCCAAACTCCCAAACCCATCTTCCTTCTCCCCTATCTCTTCCCCCATTTTCTTCCGTTTCCTTTTCTTCCTCCCTCCCCTTTGACCCCCCCTTTTCCCCCATTCACTCGAACTCTGTTACCCCATTTTTACCTCCTTTCTCCTCTGTCCTTTGTACGTGGCAGCAATATCGCGTTTCTCTTCCTTGTCCATCTCCCATTCCTCTCCTCTCTCTTCTTCTCTTCTCTCTCTCTCTCTCTCTCTCTCTCTCTCTCTCCTCTCTCTCTCTCTCTCTCTCTAGACAGACAGACAGACAGACAGGATGATAAACATTTAGAACTCAGCTGACAGCCTTGATGAAGGTCGTAAGTTTGTCTGCTGTCAGCTTTCATTATGTACTCTTTTGTACTCCCATGTACTCTTATGTACTCTTATATACTCTTACGTACTCTTGTGTACTTCCATGTACTCTCATGTACTTTTATCCACTTCAGTTTAATTCCCAGTACACCGTTGTACTTACCTTGTACTTCAGCGTATGTACTCAGTGTATGTACTCAATGATGTACTCTCATTCACTCTTCGTGTACTTCTGTGTACTCGTAAGTACTCTTGTGTACTTCACTGCCTCTTTCTCTCTCTCTCACTCTCTCTCTCACTCTCTCTCACTCTCTCTCTCTCTCCCAATTAGTTTCACTTATTCCCAACACATCGATATAAATTTTTGTCAGGAGCCTTCAAAGCTGTGAGTGTTGTGTTTCATCGTTATGTGTGTGTGTGTGTGTGTGTGTGTGTGTGTGTGTGTGTGTGTGTGTTTTTGTGTGTGTGAAGCGGCGGTGGAGGGAAATTTAATACGCAGCTTCAAGCGTAGATATGACAAGGTACGCGAAGCCAGAAATCTGTGATGTACTCTAGGAGGTGAGGGCCAGGAGATGGATGTCGACCCCACCCTCCTCCCCTCTTGAACCACTCTGAGGCGAGTACATATAGTTACGAACGCACGCGCGCGCACACACACACACACACACACGTAAAGAAGCTAGAGAAAATGCAAAGGTTTGCAACAAGACTAGTCCCGGAGCTAAGGGGTATGTCCTACGAGGAGAGGTTAAGGGAAATCGACCTGACGACACTGGAGGACAGGAGAGATACGGGGGACATGATAACGACATATAAGATACTGAGAGGAATTGACAAGGTGGACAGAGACAGAATGTTCCAGAGATGGGACACAGCAACAAGGGGACACAGTTGGAAGTTGAAGACTCAGATGAATCACAGGGATGTTAGGAAGTATTTCTTCAGTCACAGAGTGGTCGGGAAGTGGAATAGTTTGGGAAGAGATGTAGTGGAGGCAGGTTCCATACATAGCTTTAAGAAGAGGTATGATAAAGCTCATGGCGCAGGGAGAGTGACCCAGTAGCGGCCAGTGAAGAAGCGGGGCCAGGAGTTATGCCTCGACCCCTGCAACCACAACTAGGTGAGTACACATACACACACACACACACATACACTCATACATAACACACCCACACCCTCACCCAGCCACATCCACACACACATACCCAAGACACACACACTCACACACACACACACACATCCCCGGTGACCTGGTGGCTAAAGCTCTCGCTTCATGCACGGAGGGCCCGGGTTCAATTCCCGGCGGGGCGGAAACATTTCGAAGTGTTTCCTTACACACACACACACACATACAACAGGCCTAGTGTCTAATCGACATGTGCCTAGGACAAAATGGTAACTAACTAACACATGACCCAGCTTACGACCACAATAATAAGCAAAAACGTGTGAATACCACAGTGTTGATGGAATTGTGACAGTGACAACAACTGGACTGTACGATAAGAAGAACATTATAAAATAAGTGATATAGACATCGTACGACATTATCAGACACCACGATGAGGATTGTCAACTAGGATGTCACTACAAACGCCGAATATTCATCTACATAAACCATACCACAGGTTGGGGTTCGAACCCGCGGTCACAGAGTCTCAAATCTCCAGACCGTCGCGTAAGCCACTGGGCCAGCTGGCTTCAATAAGATTCATCCAACTAGGTATATTTCTACACCATAGGAAGGTTAGCATAGGCACCACTGTGTCCACAAATGCAAGTTTTTACAGTGGCTTACGCGACGGTCTGGAGTTTTGAGACTGTGACCGCTGGTTCGAACCCCACCCGTGGTATGGTTTGTTTGCAATCGTGTCATTACGATTTCATGAGTCATTCATCTATATGAGGAAGCAATCTGGTCGGTGTCTTTGTTTTATTGTGTCTGGCCCAGCTGGTTGTCCAGGATAACTCTCTAGCAACCTCTGAGTGCCCGGAGGTAAGAAGGGGCAGCCATGACACAGTATTTAATAAATCATTAGCATAACTAAATAACTAGGACTAATTTTCAACTACATGGGCAGTAACGATTGTATGTATGGGTGTCTTTAAAAGATCTTATGTGCGCTAGTAAACAGTATAATCGTAAATCTTATTATATATAATTAGAAATAGAGTGAAAGAAAAAAAAGACTCGAGAAGGGTGGAATAGCAGCCTAGCATAATATAATCCAGGCTTGGACAACCCACGGCCCGTGGGCCGGATCCGGCCCATAACCCGGAACACTCCGGCTTGCTGTCGCTAAGAGAAATATTATATGAACCCGGCCCACAGACATTTCTTTTTTGAGGACTTCCATCATCTTGAATTCTAGAAGAAGCGCAGACACTGACGCTTGACAGACCATCAAAACAAAACAAATATAATAAAAAAAATATTAGAATAATAATATGTTTTTAATAGTAATTGGTTGTTAGTTTTATTAGTTAATGTGCGAGCAAATCTTCTCAGAAATGAAATACAGGAAGAGTAAATTAAGAAATCGAGTGACTGTTGTCCATTTACATGACATCTTGCCTCTGGCCTCTTCCAGCCTCTTGGAGCAGCACTCTTCTCCAGGCTGAGGGACTGACCACCTCAAATACCTTTTCTCCAAGCTTGATGGACTGATTACATCATCTTTATTTCATTACTACTACTCCCTTTATATTTGACTGAAGAAGCCTACTGTGTGGGCGAAACGTTTCATCAATGAAGATACCCAACTGTTGTACATGTATCTTAATCTTCAACCTGTCAGTATTTTATACCGTTTTCAATAACAATACCAAGTGTCACACTAACTGTTATTAGACAGAGAGAGAGAGAGAGACAGACAGAGAAATAGACAGACAGAGAGACAGACAGACAGACAGACGGACACAGGTGAGAGTAGGTTCAATACCGGTGTCTCAAAATAACTGATATGTTCAGTAGACATAGTATTGCTTGATTAAATATATGTCAAAATTTAGTATGTATTAGTATTACCTCTATTAACTGTGGTGATAGGTGTGGCCCGCCATCCACTCAGACATGGGCCCCTGGCCCCTAGGCTGAACAAGGTCGCCCACCTCTAAAAATAAACAAAAACATAGGCAGGGTACCTATGGGTGTTTTTGAAAGATCTCATATGCATCAGTAAATGATATAATAATAATTGTTGATACCTGATTAATCAGGAATAGTAATAGATAATTCTAAAAGCCTTCAGAAAATGGTGTAGCCTAGCGTATTATAAACTAACTTTATTTTCAACTTATATGGGCAGTGCTGAGTGTACTAGGAGTGGTTTTTTAATATCTCATGTGCACCAGTAAGTATTATAATAGTAAATGTTAGTATATAATTAATTAGGATTAGAGTGAGAGATAATTCTAGAAACCTAGAAGAGTTGTGTAGCCTAGCGTACATAAAGTGACCCCCCCCCCTTCTCAAAGACACATACACACACACACACACACACACACACACACACACACACACACACACACACACACACACACACAGAAACCAAGCTCACAGGTATGATAACAGATGCCTTTAGAAAACAGAGGGAACAGAGGGGGTGGAGGAGTGGCACTGCTGATCAAAAACCAATGGGATTTTGACGAGCTGGAGAGAGGAGACAGAGGAGAAGCTGGGGACTACATAGTAGGAATGCTACAGTCTGGAGGTCCCACGGTGGTAATTGCAGTGATGTATAACCCACCACAGAACAGCAGGAGGTCAAGGCAAGAGTATGATGAGAGTAATAGAGCGATGATTGACACACTGGCAGAAGTGGCCAGAAGGGGTCATGCGAGCAGGGCAAAGCTACTGATCATGGGTGACTTCAACCATAAGGAAATCGATTGGGAGAACTTAGAGCCACATGGGGGGCCAAGAAACGTGGAGGGCTAAGATGCTGGAGGTGGTACTGGAAAATCTCATGTACCAACACGTAAGGGACACTACCAGAGAGAGAGGAGAGTACGAACCAGCGAGACTGGACCTAGTATTCACCCTGAGTATCGCAGATATTGAGGACATCACACATGAAAGCCCCCTTGGGGCCAGTGATCATATGGTTCTAAGCTTCGAATACATAGTAGAGTTACAAGTGGAGGGGGAAGTAGGAAGGGCTGCACGAATGAAGCCAAACTACAAGAAAGGTGACTACGTGGGCATGAAGAACTTCCTACACGGAGTTCAGTGGGACAGAGAGCTGGCAGGGAAGTCAGTAGACGAGATGATGGAATATATGACAACAATTTGCAAGGAAGCTGAGGAGAGGTTTATACCCAAGGATAACAGGAGAAGCGAAAAAGCCAGGATGAGCCCATGGTTCACCCAAAGGTGCAGGGAAGCCAAAACCAAGTGTGCCAGGAATGGAAGAGGTACAGCAGGCAAAGGACCCAGGAGAATAAGGAGAGCAGTCGTAGAGCCAGAAATTATTATTCACAGGTAAGAAGGGAGGCCCAAAGACAATACGAGAATGACATAGCAGCGAAAGCCAAATCTGACCCAAAGCTGCTGTACAGTCACATCAGGAGGAGAACAACAGTCAAGGACCAGGTGATCAGGCTGAGGAAGGACGGAGGGGAGGTCACAAGAAATGACCGTGAAGTGTGTGATGAGCTCAACATGGGATTCGAAAGAGGTGTTCACAGAGGAGATAGAAGGGCCTACAGAAAGGCGGAGAGGTAGGGTACACCATCAGGTACTGGACACAATACACACAACTGAGGAGGAAGTGAAGAGGCTACTAAGCGAGCTAGATACCTCAAAGGCGATGGGGCCGGATAACATCTCACCATGGGTCCTGAGAGAGGGAGCAGAGGAGTTGTGTGTACTCCTAACAACAATCTTCAACATATCTATCCAAACAGGGCGACTACCTGAGGTATGGAAGACAGCAAATGTAGTTCCAATTTTTAAAAAAAAAAGACAGGAACGTAGTACTAAACTACAGACCAGTGTCACTGACATGTATAGTATGCAAGGTCATGGAGAAGATTATCAGGAGAAGAGTGGTGGAGCACCTAGAAAGGAATGAGCTTATCAACGACGGCCAACACGGTTTCAGGGACGGGAAATCCTGTGTCACAAATCTACTGGAGTTCTACGACAGGGTGACAGCAGTAAGACAAGAGAGAGAGAGGTGGGTAGATTGCATATGCTTGGACTGTAAGAAGGCGTTTGACACAGTTCCACACAAGAGATTAGTGCAGAAGCTGGAGGACCAGGCAGGGAGTAACAGGGAAGGCACTACAATGGATCAGGGAATACCTGTCAGGAAGACAGCAGCGAGTAATGGTACGTGGCGAGGTGTCAGAGTGGGCGCCGGTGACGAGTGGGGTTCCACAGGGGTCAGTCGTAGGACCGGTGCTGTTTCTGGTATTTGTGAACGACATGATGGAAGGAATAGACTCCGCAGGGTCCCTGTTTGCAGATGATGTGAAGTTGATGAGAAGAATTCAATCGGACGAGGACCAGGCAGAACTACAAAGGGATCTGGACAGGCTGCAAGCCTGGTCCAGCAATTGGCTCCTGGAGTTCAACCCCACCAAGTGCAAAGTCATGAAGATTGGGGAAGGGCAAAGAAGACCGCAGACGGAGTACAGTGTAGGGGGACAGAGACTACAAACCTCAATCAAGGAGAAAGATCTTGGGGTGAGAATAACACCAGGCACATTTCCTGAGGCGCACATCAACCAAATAACTGTTGCAGCATATGGGCGCCTAGCAAACCTTAGAACAGCATTCCAACATCTTAATAAAGAATCGTTCAGGACCCTGTACACTGTGTACGTTAGGCCCATACTGGAGTATGCAGCACCAGTTTGGAACCCCCACCTAGCCAAGCACGTAAAGAAGCTAAGGGGTATGTCCTACGAGGAGAGGTTAAGGGAAATCGACCTGACGACACTGGATGACAGGAGAGATAGGGGGGACATGATAACGACATGTAAGATACTGAGAGGAATTGACAGAATGTTCCAGAGATGGGACACAGCAACAAGGGGACACAGTTGGAAGTTGAAGACTCAGATGAATCACAGGGATGTTAGGAAACATTTCTTCAGTCACAGAGTAGTCGGGAAGTGGAATAGTTTGGGAAGCGATGTAGTGGAGGCAGGTTCCATACATAGCTTTAAGAAGAGGTATGATAAAGCTCATGGCGAAGGGAGAGTGACCCAGTAGCGGCCAGTGAAGAGGCGGGGCCAGGAGCTATGACTCGACCCCTGCAACCACAACTAGGTGAGTACACACACACACACGCACACAAACACACAACCACCCCTGGAGGTGAAACAGAATTATTTTCATCTTGTCATTTTTGGAGAGTCTGGGAGCCAGTGAGCTAACCACGACTTAATGACCATCAAATTAGCGAGAGTTAGAGCAGCTGAGCGTCATTATAGCGTAATGAGGACCCAATTACAATACTCACAGCATTTCTTTCCCCTATTTATATTCACGTTACTGCCAGCAGTCAATAGTAGACCGCAGGAAGGCTTACTGAGCTTGTGGTGATGGGAGGAGGGTGGAAATGGTGATGGGAGGAGGGTGGAAATGGTGATGGAAGGAGGGTGGAAATGGTGATGGAAGGAGGGTGGAAATGGTGATGGGAGGAAAGTGGAAATGGTGATGGGAGTAGAGTGGAAATGGGGATGGAATGAAAGTGGAAATGGTGATGGGAGGAGAGTGGAAATGGGGATGGGAGGAGAGTGGAAATTGTGATAGGAGGAAAGTGGAAATGGTGATGGGAGTAGAGTGGAAATGGGGATGGAAGGAAAGTGGAAATGGTGATGGGAGGAGAGTGGAAATGGTGATGGGAGGAAAGTGGAAATGGTGATGGGAGGAGAGTGGAAATGGGGATGGAGGGAGGGTGGAAATGGTGATGGAATGAGGGTGGAAATGGTGATGGGAGGAGAGTGGAAATGGGGATGGAGGGAGGGTGGAAATGGTGATGGAAGGAGGGTGGAAATGGTGATGGAAGGAGGGTGGAAATGGTGATGGGAGGAGAGTGGAAATGGTGATGGGAGGAGAGTGGAAATGGTGATGGGAGGAAAGTGGAAATGGTGATGGGAGTAGAGTGGAAATGGGGATGGAAGGAAAGTGGAAATGGTGATGGGAGGAGAGTGGAAATGGTGATGGAAGGAGAGTGGAAATAGGGATAGAGGGAGGGTGGAAATGGTGATGGGAGGAGAGTGGAAATGGTGATGGGAGGAAAGTGAAAATAGTGATGGGTGGAGGATGGAAATGGTGATGGGTGGAGGGTGGAAATGGGGATGGAGGGAGGGTGGAAATGGTGATGGAAGGAGGGTGGAAATGGTGATGGGAGGAGAGTGGAAATGGGGATGGAGGGAGGGTGGAAATGGTGATGGAAGGAGAGTGGAAATGGTGATGGGTGGAGGGTGGAAATGGTGATGGAAGGAGAGTGGAAATGGTGATTGGTTTAGGGTGGAAATGGTGATGGGGAGAGTGGAAATAGTGATGGGTGGAGTGTGGAAATGGAGATGGGTGGAGGGTGGAAATGGTGATGGGTTTAGGGTGGAAATGGTGATGGGGAGAGTGGAAATAGTGATGGGTGGAGGGTGGAAATGGAGATAGGTGGAGGGTGGAAATGGTGATGGGTGGAGGGTGGAAATGGTGATGGGGAGAGTGGAAATAGTGATGGGTGGAGGGTGGAAATGGAGATGGGTGGAGGGTGGAAATGGTGATGGGTGGAGGGTGGAAATGGTGATGGAAGGAGAGTGGAAATGGTGATGGGTGGAGGGTGGAAATGGTGATGGGTTTAGGGTGGAAATGGTGATGGGGAGAGTGGAAATAGTGATGGGTGGAGGGTGGTAATGGAGATGGGTGGAGGGTGGAAATGTGATGGAAGGAGAGTGGAAATGGTGATGGGTGATGGTGGTAATGGGGATGGGGGAGGGTGGTAATGTGGTGGGTGGATGATGGTAATGGTGATGGGTGGAGGGTGGTAATGGGGATGGGTGGAGGGTGGTAATAGGGATGGGCGGAGGGTGGTAATGGGGATGGGCGGAGGGTGGTAATGGGGTGGGTGGATGGTGGTAATGGTGATGGGTGGAGGGTGGAAATGGTGATGGAAGGAGAGTGGAAATGGTGATGGGTGGAGGATGGAAATGGTGATGGAAGGAGAGTGGAAATGGTGATGGGTGGAGGGTGGAAATGGGGATGGAGGGAGGGTGGAAATGGTGATGGAAGGAGGGTGGAAATGGTGATGGGATTAGAGTGGAAATGGGGATGGAGGGAGGGTGGAAATGGTGATGGAAGGAGAGTGGAAATGGTGATGGGTGGAGGGTGGAAATGGTGATGGAAAGAGAGTGGAAATGGTGATGGGTTTAGGGTGGAAATGGTGATGTGGAGAGTGGAAATAGTGATGGGTGGAGGGTGGAAATGGAGATGAGTGGAGGGTGGAAATGGTGATGGGTTTAGGGTGGAAATGGTGATTGGGAGAGTGGAAATAGTGATGGGTGGAGGGTGGAAATGGAGATGGGTGGAGGGTGGAAATGGTGATGGGTGGAGGGTGGAAATGGTGATGGAAGGAGAGTGGAAATGGTGATGGGTGGAGGGTGGAAATGTTGATGGGTTTAGGGTGGAAATGGTGATGGGGAGAGTGGAAATAGTGATGGGTGGAGGGTGGTAATGGAGATGGGTGGAGGGTGGAAATGGTGATGGAAGGAGAGTGGAAATGGTGATGGGTGGATGGTGGTAATGGGGATGGGCGGAGGGTGGTAATGGGGTGGGTGGATGATGGTAATGGTGATGGGTGGAGGTTGGTAATGGGGATGGGTGGAGGGTGGTAATGGGGATGGGCGGAGGGTGGTAATGGGGATGGGCGGAGGGTGGTAATGGGGTGGGTGGATGGTGGTAATGGTGATGGGTGGAGGGTGGTAATGGAGATGGGAGGAGGGTGGTAATGGTGATGGGTGGAGGGTGGTAATGGAGATGGGTGGAGGGTGGTAATGGGGATGGGTGGAGGGTGGTAATGGGGATGGGTGGAGGGTGGTAATGGAGATGGGTGGAGGGTGGTAATGGGGATGGGTGGAGGGTGGTAATGGGGATGGGTGGAGGATGGTAATAGGGATGGGTGGAGGGTGGTAATGGGAATTGGGAAGGGTGGAACGTCTCGACGTTAGTGAAAAACAACGTTTCTGGTATCACTGTCACACGTTAGTATAATCAAACGTTAGACGTCCCAACGTCAGTAGAAGACAGTGTTAGACGTCCCAACGTTAGTGGAAGAGTGTTAGACGTCCCAACGTTAGTAGAAGACAGAGTTACGCGTCCTAACCTTAGTGGAAGACAGTGTTAGACGTCCCAACGTTAGTAGAAGACAGTGTTAGACGTCCCAACGTCAGTGAAAGACAGTGTTAGACGTCCCAACTTTAGTAGAAGACAGTACTAGGCGTCCCAACTTTAGTAGAAGACAGTGTTAGGCGTCCCAACGTTAGTAGAAGACAACGTTAAATGTCCCAGCGTTAGTGGAAGCCAATGTTAGATGTCCCGACGTTAGTGGAAGCCAACGAAGCCCTGCCACATTTTTGTCCCAGGCAGATCAATTACCTTTTAATCGGCGAAATTAATCTCTGGTCAGAAGAGATGATCAGCAGACCACGAGGGAGAGAGAGGGGTAGAGAGAGGGAGGTAGGAAGGGAGGGGAAGAGGGAGAGAGAGGGAGGGAGGGATTGTTGGTGGTGGTAAGGAAGGAAAGGAAGAGATGGTAGGACGGTGAGAAGGAAATGAGGAGTGAAAGAAGGGAGGAAGGAAGAGGCGAAGGAGAGGCACAGTGAGGGAAGAACGAAGGAAAGAGGGAAGGAAGGAGAGGTGAAGGAATGGTCAGGAGGTTAAAGGAATCGATCAAGACTCGTAGATCTTGATTGCTTCATTCAACTCACAGATTACAACTCACAAAATATTGAATACTCTGGAAAATATATATACTTATATATATATATATATATATATATATATATATATATATATATATATATATATATATATATATATATATATATATATATATATATATATATATATAAAACAGGGAGTTTAATGATAGCTCTAGGCCTTTCGTGCTACAATCAACACATCATCAGGAACTTGCAAGATTGCAGGAAAGAGGAGGAAGTCCAAGCAAATACGTTCAGAGGAAGTGTCGTTGCTTCAAACAAAAACTCTCATTCTGACCGTATTTGTTTGGACTTCATCCTCTTTCCTGCAACATCGCAAGCTCTTGATGATGTGTTGATTACAACATCACAGTCTTGACGCCATTTTTTTTCCCCTTTTATTTTTTTTTTCGAACTGGTAGTCAGTGTGAGTGTCCGTGGTGCAGAGGTCACAGGCGGTTCAGCCGCTGATACCAGTGCCGGGGTTCGAGCTTCGCTCGGTCCATTGAAGTGTTGCATATGTTCATTAGGGCCTTTTAGTCCTCTATTGGTAACGTTATATTGCTAACGTTTATGCAGACTGAGTGTTGAGAAAGTGCTCTAGTTCCTAGTATTGGTAGCGTTAAGTTGTGCTATTTCCTGCTATTGGTGTTCGTTTTACGTTCTTTGATGCTTCTTGTGAATCTTGAAGTATTAGGTTCAAGCAGCGGAACGTTTTCAGTGAAGGTGTCCGAAGTTGATTCATCTTGAGTCCGGTTCCCCTCATGATGATCCTTCTGTCTGGCTTGACTATGGTGTTGATGTCTCTGGCTTGACTATGGTGTTGATGTCTCTGGCTTGACTATGGTGTTGATGTCTCTGGCTTGACTATGGTGTTGATGTCTCTGGCTTGACTATGGTGTTGATGTCTCTGGCTTGACTATGGTGTTGATGTCTCTGGCTTGACTATGGTGTTGATGTCTTGGCTGTTTAGCCACTTGAAGTACATCTATCAACACTCTCTTAACAATCTCGCCCCTTCTGCCAAGCAGAAAATTAAATAGGAATCTTAACTCACTGCTTCCTATACTTGATGATCCCCGTCACTGCCCTGTGAGAGGCCTCGAGACTGTGTACAACAGCATGTACATCCACAATTTCCCTCACTGTGCTCCCTCCGTCAAGAAAAGTGATCTTGTGACCCTCAATTTCGTGGCCGAAATTTCCACTCCTCTCTGTTCCTTCTCTATCCTTGGCTATCCTCCCAATTTCATCAATCCTGCTGCCTCCCTTACTAAACTAACTTCTCTCATAAAGGCACTTGCTGTTGCAAAAAAAAAAATCGTGTATTTCTTCCCTCTGTTTTTCCAATAAACTGAATCTTAATAACATCCTCCATCCTCTAGTCTAGATATCAAACTTGCATTTCGTGAGAGCAAATACACTTCGTAGTATCTAGTTCATCCTTCTCTTGTCAGTGATGCTTCCGGTGCCTACTCCATTTCCTGTTCCTCTTGTCCTCTCCGATACTTTGGTAAAACTGTCCGCCTTCTTTCCGACAGACTTAAAGAAGATGAAAGAAGTGTCTGCCTTGCCGACACTAAGAAGGATCTTTTCTCTCCTCATAGAGATCAAACTCTCTCACTCTTTGGTCCTTTCTTAAAACTATCTACCCTTTTCTAGCCTTCTACCCTTCTAGCCTTCTACCCTTCTTCTTCCCTTCTTCTACCGTTCTTCTAGCCTTCTTCTACCCTTCTTTTGCATTCTTCTAGCCTTCTGTGGTCACTGTCGTGAGGAATAGGGAGATAGACAGCATAATAACCTATGTGACATGTCAAGATATCATATTACTAAAAATAAGATACCAGATATATTTAATAAAGTTCCTAAATTTCCTTGTAACAGATAAGTGAACTGTAGATGTAAATCCAGATGTACTCCTGTTAACCTTTTTAGGGCCTAGTTCCTAGGCCTTCTGTGTATGCATACGCTACCCTCCACAAGAAGGATATGGGGTGCACAATAAACCAGCCACTTCGGTGGCAAAATCTAAATCTTCTGGCCTTCACGGACGCCGTCCTTGTTGGATCAACTCTTATGCACAACCTTCCTGAGGTGAATCTAGAGTTCTGGCGTTGTCTCTACTCTACTTCTAGTTTTCACCGTCGCCGTCTTGTTGAAAGTTCTCTTTCACTGTATCTTAGTGCTGACCTTGTTCATGCCTTCCTTTTTCATTACATTGTTAAATGCTCCAAACTTCAGAACACTCGTAACCTAACCTGTTACTTTCTTCTCCTTTCCTTACCTCTTCTCCTTTCTATTTCTTTTCATTTTTCTTTCTTTGTTTTCCTTTCTTCTTCCTAAGTGTGTTCTGTCATTTCATTTCCTCCCCCTCCCCCCCCCCCCCCGCCTGCCTTTCCTCAGTGCATTGTCAAGAGTTCTAATATTCAGAGCACCAGTGACCTCACCTCACCTCACCTCACCTGACGTGACCTGTGCTGCTTCCTCACCTTTCCTCCTGACCTGTCTTCTGCATTTCTCTTACCTTTCCTGTCTTCTGTCTTCCTACTTACTTCTTCACTTCCTGACGTGGACCATTATAGGCCTACTGCTGCGCCTCTCTTTTCTTTCTTCCTTTGTGAACTTCTCAGTTAGAGACGATATTTAGCCTTTGTTACTACTACTACTATTACTACTTTTACTACTAATTTACTACTATTTACAACTATTTTGCTACTGTTACTTTACTGCTATTACTTTGTTACTACTACTTTACTATTACTTCTATTGCTATTACTTCTGTTGCTACTACTGCTATTACTACTACTACTACTACTATTACTACCACTACTACTACTACTATTACTACTACTACTACTACCACTACTACTACATACTCTACTACTACTACTATCACTCTACTACTACTACTACTACTACTATACTACTACTACTACTACTACATACTACTACTACTACTACTACCATACTACTACTACTACTACACTACTACTACTACTACTACTACTACTACTACTACTACTACTACTACTACTATACTACTACTACTACTACTACTACTACTACTACTACTACTCTACTCATTACTACTACTACTACTATACTACTACTACTACTATACTACTACTACTACTACTACTATTACTACTACTACTACTACTACTATTACTACTACTACTACTACTACTACTATCTACTACATACTACTACTACTACTACTACTACTACTACTACTCACTCACATCGTCCCTTTCTCTACCTCCTACTCCATCGTCCCCTTTCTTACCGTCCTTTCACGGTCCCTTAGTAATAAGCGTCGGTGACAACGCGTCCTCTCTAAGTATGACTTAGTCGTGGCAGTCATGGTAGGCAGCTTGGCTTGAATCATCTTCTTCAAGGCAGTAATTATCGAGTGCACAGAAACCATATTTAGTTTTTTTATGTAAAATACCACCACTCTTACGTCCGCCGAAACTTAAAAGTAAGTGTAGCCCAGGAGAAGGATATATATATATATATATATATATATATATATATATATATATATATATATATATTATATATATATATATATATATATATTATATATATATATATATATATATATATATATATATATATATATATATATATATATATATATATATATATATATATATATATATATTGGAAGGCATCAAGTCTGCATTTTGGCAGTTCCTGCACCGCGTATAAACCCTCATCAATATCCAATTAATTAAGTCTGCCTTACACGGTAATCGGATTAAGGCAACACGGAAGGTTATTATACGGCAGAAGTGTGACGATTGGCTACTGTCGCTACTCGTTGATACGTGTCGCCACACACACACACACACACATGCACATACACACACATGCACACACACACACATACACACACACAGGACAGGAGGAATGGGGGGAGGGAATCGCATGATAACGAAATACTGAGAGGAATTGACAAGGTGGACACAGCAACAAGGGGACACAGCAACAAGGGGACACAACAACAAGGGGACACAGCAACAAGGGGACACAGCAACAAGGGGACACAACAACAAGGGGACACAGCAACAAGGGGACACAGCAACAAGGGGACACAGCAACAAGGGGACACAACAACAAGGGGACACAGCAACAAGGGGACACAGCAACAAGGGAACACAGCAACAAGGGGACACAGCAACAAGGGGACACAGCAACAAGGGGACACAGCAACAAGGGGACACAGCAACAAGGGGACACAGCAACAAGGTGGACACAGCAACAAGGGGACACAACAACAAGGGGACACAACAACAAGGGGACACAGCAACAAGGGGACACAGCAACAAGGGGACACAGCAACAAGGGGACACAACAACAAGGGGACACAGCAACAAGGGGACACAGCAACAAGGGAACACAGCAACAAGGGGACACAGCAACAAGGGGACACAGCAACAAGGGGACACAGCAACAAGGGGACACAGCAACAAGGGACACAGCAACAAGGGGACACAGCAACAAGGGGACACAGCAACAAGGGGACACAGCAACAAGGGGACACAGCAACAAGGGGACACAGCAACAAGGGGACACAGCAACAAGGGGACACAGCAACAAGGGGACACAGCAACAAGGGGACACAGCAACAAGGGGACACAGCAACAAGGGGACACACAACAAGGGGACACAGCAACAAGGGGACACAGCAATAAGGGGACACAGCAACAAGGGACACAGCAACAAGGGGACACAGCAACAAGGGGACACAGCAACAAGGGGACACAGCAACAAGGGGAACAGCAACAGGGGACAGCAACAAGGGACACAGCAACAAGGGGACACAGCAACAAGGGGACACAGCAACAAGGGGACACAGCAACAAGGGGACACAGCAACAAGGGGACACAGCAACAAGGGGACACAGCAACAAGGGGACAAAGCAACAAGGGGACACAGCAACAAGGGGACACAGCAACAAGGGGACACAGCAACAAGGGGACACAGCAACAAGGGACACAGCAACAAGGGGACACAGCAACAAGGGGACACAGCAACAAGGGACACAGCAACAAGGGGACACAGAGACACACAAGGGACACAGCAACAAGGGGACACAGCAACAAGGGGACACAGCAACAAGGGGACACAGCAACAAGGGGACACAGCAACAAGGGGACACAGCAACAAGGGGACACAGCAACAAGGACACAGCAACAAGGGGACACAGCAACAAGGGGACACAGCAACAAGGACACAGCAACAAGGGGACACAGCAACAAGGGGACACAGCAACAAGGGGACACAGCAACAAGGGGACACAGCAACAAGGGACACAGCAACAAGGGGACACAGCAACAAGGGGACACAGCAACAAGGGACACAGCAACAAGGGACACAGCAACAAGGGGACACAGCAACAAGGGGACACACAGCAACAAAGGGGACACAGCAACAAGGGGACACAGCAACAAGGGGACACAGCAACAAGGGGACACAGCAACAAGGGGACAAAAGCAGGACAAGCCGAGGACACAGCAACAAGGGGACACAGCAACAAGGGGACACAGCAACAAGGGAACACAGCAACAAGGGGACACAGCAACAAGGGGACACAGCAACAAGGGGACACAGCAACAAGGGGACACACAGCAAGGGGACACAGCAACAAGGGGACACAGCAACAAGGGGACACAGCAACAAGGGACACACAACAAGGAAGAGGACACAGCAACAAGGGGACACAGCAACAAGGGGACACAGCAACAAGGGGAACACAGCAACAAGGGGACACAGCAACAAGGGACACAGCAAAAGGGGACACAGCAGGGACACAGCAACAAGGGGACACAGCAACAAGGGGACACAGCAACAAGGGGACACAGCAACAAGGGGACACAGCAACAAGGGGACACAGCAACAAGGGGACACAGCAACAAGGGGACACAGCAACAAGGGGACACAGCAACAAGGGGACACAGCAACAAGGGGACACAGCAACAAGGGGACACAGCAACAAGGGAACACAGCAACAAGGGGACACAGCAACAAGGGGACACAGCAACAAGGGGACACAGCAACAAGGGGACACAGCAACAAGGGGACACAGCAACAAGGGGACACAGCAACAAGGGGACACAGCAACAAGGGGACACAGCAACAAGGGGACACAACAACAAGGGGACACAGCAACAAGGGGACACAGCAACAAGGGGACACAGCAACAAGGGAACACAGCAACAAGGGGACACAACAACAAGGGGACACAGCAACAAGGGGACACAGCAACAAGGGGACACAGCAACAAGGGAACACAGCAACAAGGGGACACAGCAACAAGGGGACACAGCAACAAGGGGACACAGCAACAAGGGGACACAGCAACAAGGGGACACAGCAACAAGGGACACAGCAACAAGGGGACACAGCAACAAGGGGACACAGCAACATGGGGACACAGCAACAAGGGGACACAGCAACAAGGGAACACAGCAAGAAGGGGACACAGCAACAAGGGGACACAGCAACAAGGGGACACAGCAACAAGGGGACACAGCAACAAGGGGACACAGCAACAAGGGGACGCAGCAACAAGGGGACACAACTAGAAGTTGAAAACTCAGATGAGTCACAGGGATGTTAGGAAGTATTTCTTCAGTCAAATAGTTGTCAGGAAGTGGAACACTCTGGAGAGTGAGATACTAGAGGCAAAATCCATACATAACTTTAAGAAAAGATACGACAAGGCTCATTGAGCTGGGAGAGAGTGACCTAGTAGCTAGCAAAGAGACGGGGCCAGGAGCTGTGACTCGACTCCTGCAACCATATATAGGTGAGCACACACACAAACACACACACACACACGGGTTTTTTACGTGACTCTTATATCCTTACATAAGAACAGAAGAAAGAAGGAGCACTGCAGCAGACCTACTGGCTCATGCTAGGCACTTCCAAGTCACACCCACTCAAGAATTACTATTAAGAATGAAACACCTGTATCAGTTAGACAAAGGACTATGACTTACATGACTGTGGTGTACAGATGGAAGACAGGAATAAAGGAGAAGCTATAAATAGCGTGCTAAACGTATCTAGCCAAGACAGGACTCGTAGAAATAATTCAAGTTGGAAAATTTTAGATTTAGAAAGGATAGAGGAAATCACTGGTTTAGTAATAGAGTTGTGGATGAGTGGAACAAACTCCCGAGTACCGTCATAGAAGCTAAACTCTTGTGTAATTTAAAAAATAATGTGTGACTTGGACCTACCTAGCATGTATATTTTTTTTTATTAACACATCGGCCGATTCCCACCAAGGCAGGGTGGCCCGAAAAAGAAAAACTTTCATCATCATTCACTCCATCACTGTCTTGCCAGAGGGGTGCTTTACACTACAGTTATAAAACTGCAACATTAACACCTCTCCTTCAGAGTGCAGACACTGTACTTCCCATCTCCAGGACTCAAGTCCGGCCTGCCGGTTTCCCTGAATCCCTTCATAAATGTTACTTTGCTCACACTCCAACAGCACGTCAAGTATTAAAAACCATTTGTCTCCATTCACTCCTATCAAATACGCTCACACATGCTTGCTGGAAGTCCAAGCCCCTCGCACACAAAACTTCCTTTACCCCCTCCCTCCAACCTTTCCTAGGCCGACCCCTACCCCGCCTTCCCTCCACTACAGATTTATACACTCTCGAAGTCATTCTGTCTCGTTCCATTCTCTCTACATGTCTGAACCACCTCAACAACCCCTCCTCAGCTCTCTGGATAATAGTTTTGGTAATCCCGCACCTCCTCCTAATTTCCAAACTCCGAATTCTCTGCATTATATTCACACCACACATTGACCTCAGACATGACATTTTCACTGCCTCCAGCCTTCTCCTCGTTGCAACATTCATCACCCATGCTTCACACCCATATAAGAGTGTTGGTATAACTATACTCTCATACATTCCCCTCTTTACTTCCATGGACAAAGTTCTTTGTCTCCACAGACACCGAAGTGCTCCACTCACCCTTTTTCCCTCATCAATTCTATGATTCACCTCATCCTTCATAGACCCATCTGCTGACATGTCCACTCCCAAATATCTGAATACATTCACCTTCTCCATACTCTCTCCGTCCAATCTGATATCCAATCTTTCGTCACCTAATCTTTTTGTTATCCTCATCACCTTACTCTTTCCCATATTCACTTTCAATTTTCTTCTTTTACACACCCTACCAAATTCATCCACCAACCTCTGCAACTTCTCTTCAGAATCTCCCAAAAGCACAGTGTCATCAGCAAAAAGCAACTGTGACAACTCCCACTTTGTATTTGATTCTTTATCTTTTAACCCCACACCTCTTGCCAAGACCCTCGCATTCACTTCTCTTACAACCCCATCTTTAAATATATTGAACAACCACGGTGACATCACATCCTTGTCTAAGGCCCACTTTTACTGGGAAATAGTCGCCCTCCCTCCTACACACTCTAACCTGAGCCTCACTATCCTCATAAAAACTCTTCACTGCTTTCAGTAACCTACCTCCTATTCCATACACCTGCAACATCTGTCACATTGCCTCCCTATCCACCCTATCATACGCCTTTTCCAAATTCATAAATGTTCATCTGCTATTCTGCTCTCTGTCTTACTCCTAATTCTTTCAATAATAACTCTACCATACACTTTACCAGGTACACTCAACAGACTTATTCATGTATATATATATATATATATATATATATATATATATATATATATATATATATATATATATATATATATATATATATATATATATATATCAGTACATGCAAACAGGTGATCTTAACAATGCAGAACAAGCGACATGGGGATGGAAATCTTTTGTTCTAGATCTTTCACACTCTCGTGCGTAGTCAGGAGCTATGCAGTGTTGCAAGACAGCAACAGATAGAAGGGTAAATTCTCCGAGGCAAGGCAGAAGGTATCAGTGGCAACCTGTGTTACAGTAAAAATTAAAATTTGAGTGGAGGTGCCAGTCCTTCTGATCAGTGAGGTTGTTGGTGCTCGCTGTTCCAACACTGGCAGCACCGCCAGGATAATTTGGAGACACTTAGCAAGTTCTGTGTTCTTGATGACTGTCTTGAGCAGCGTCTTGACCTGAAGCCTTTGTAAGAGGATTAACACGCACACGTGTGTGCGCCTCCAGTACGTACACGATGTGGGCACACAGTTGCGCACGTATGGGCACCCACATGCAGTCACAATCACGTACAAGCACGCACACACGCGCGCGCACACACGCGCTCCAACTATAAGAACATTCAGAGAAAGTAAGACGGATAACGACATACACTTTTTTTCACAGTGAGAGGACCAGGAACGACAACACATGGGCACAGGAACGACAACACATGGGCACAGGAACGACAACACATGGGCACAGTAACGACAACACATGGGCACAGTACCGACAACACATGGGCACAGGAACGACAACACATGGGCACAGTACCGACAACACATGGGCACAGGAACGACAACACATGGGCACAGGAACGACAACACATGGGCACACTGATACAAGTTTAAAACACAGACGAGTCACAGACATGTTAGGAAGTACTATTATCTGGGTGAGGGCAGCGGGATGTGCAGTGAACTGGACCTCCATACACAGATTTAAGAGTAGATATAACAGGTTTCAAAGATGCCAGACACCAGTGATGCCTGTCACTGAAGTTTAAGAGGCGGGGTCCAGGAGCCAAGACACAACCCCCACCCCCCAGCACTGCAAACGCAGATCAGTGAGTACCCACACAAGGAGGTGAACCAGTGCACTGAGGCATCTATAGAGACAAAGAACTTCCTCCATGGAGTTATACAAGTGGAATAGTGGTGACATCACTTGCATGGGTATGAAGCATGGGTTTTAAACATTGCAGAGAGAAGGAGCCTGGACGCAGTGGAAATAATGTGTATGAAGGCAATGTGTCTGTGTAAATATTATACAGAGAATTCGGAGCTTGCAGATTGAGTGTTGTGGAGTTACCAGAAGTATTACTCAGAGAGCTGAGGAGGGGTTGTTGAGGTGGTTTGGACATTTAAAGAGGAAGGAGAAAAATAGAATGACTTGGAGGGTATATAAATACAGGGTTAAGGGAAGGTGGGGTAGGGGTCGTCCCAGGAAGGGTTGAAGGAAGAGGGTAAAGGTGGTTTAGAGTCCTAGGGGCTTGGACATATAACAGGCTAGTGTGAGCGTCTTTGATAGGAGTGAGTGGAGGAAAGTTGCTTTTATGACTTGACGTGCTGTTGGAGTGTGAGCAATGTAACAATTATGAAGGAATTCAGGGACAACGGTTAGCCAGACTTGAATAATGGAGGTGGTAAGTACAGTGCCAGCACTCTGAAGGAGGGGTGCAGGTGGTAAGTACAGTGCCAGCACTCTGAAGGAGGGGTGCAGGTGGTAAGTACAGTGCCAGCACTCTGAAGGAGGGGTGCAGGTGGTAAGTACAGTGCCAGCACTCTGAAGGAGGGGTGCAGGTGGTAAGTACATTGCCAGCACTCTGAAGAAGGGGTGCAGGTGGTAAGTACAGTGCCAGCACTCTGAAGGAGGGGTGCAGGTGGTAAGTACAGTGCCAGCACTCTGAAGGAGGGGTGCAGGTGGTAAGTACATTGCCAGCACTCTGAAGGAGGGGTGCAGGTGGTAAGTACAGTGCCAGCACTCTGAAGGAGGGGTGCAGGTGGTAAGTACATTGCCAGCACTCTGAAGAAGGGGTGCAGGTGGTAATTAAAGTGCCAGTACACTGAAGGAGGGGTGCAGGTGGTAAGTACAGTGCCAGCACTCTGAAGGAGGGGTGCAGGTGGTAAGTACAGTGCCAGCACTCTGAAGGAGGCGTGCAGGTGGTAATTAAAGTGCCAGTACACTGAAGAAGGGGTGCAGGTGGTAAGTACAGTGCCAGTACACTGAAGGAAGGGTGCAGGTGGTAAGTACAGTGCCAGCACTCTGAAGGAGGGGTGCAGGTGGTAAGTACAGTGCCAGCACACTGAAGGTGTGCAGGTGATAAGTACAGTGCCAGTACACTGAAGGAGGGGTGCAGGTGGTAAGTACAGTGCCAGCACACTGAAGGTGTACAGGTGGTAATTACAGTGCCAGTACACTGAAGGAGGGGTGCAGGTGGTACGTACAGTGCCAGCACACTGAAGGAGGGGTGCAGGTGGTAAGTACAGTGCCAGCACTCTGAAGAAGGGGTGCAGGTGGTAATTACAGTGCCAGTACACTGAAGGAGGGGTGCAGGTGGAAAGTACAGTGCCAGCACTCTGAAGGAGGGGTGCAGGTGGTAAGTACAGTGCCAGCACACTGAAGGTGTGCAGGTGATAAGTACAGTGCCAGTACACTGAAGGAGGGGTGCAGGTGGTAAGTACAGTGCCAGCACTCTGAAGGAGGGGTACAGGTGGTAAGTACAGTGCCAGCACTCTGAAGGAGGGGTGCAGGTGGTAAGTACAGTGCCAGTACACTGAAGGAGGGGTGCAGGTGGTAAGTACAGTGCGAGCACTCTGAAGGAGGGTGCAGGTGGTAAGTACAGTGCCAGCACTCTGAAGGAGGGGTGCAGGTGGTAAGTACAGTGCGAGCACTCTGAAGGAGGGGTGCAGGTGGTAAGTACAGTGCCAGCACTCTGAAGGAGGGGTGCAGGTGGTAAGTACAGTGCGAGCACTCTGAAGGAGGCGTGCAGGTGGTAAGTACAGTGCCAGCACTCTGAAGGAGGGGTACAGGTGGTAAGTACAGTGCCAGTACACTGAAGGAGGGGTGCAGGTGGTAAGTACAGAGCAAGTACACTGAAGGAGGGGTACAGGTGGTAAGTACAGTGCCAGCACTCTGAAGGAGGGGTGCAGGTGGTAATTACAGTGCCAGTACACTGAAGTAGGGGTGCAGGTGGTAAGTACAGTGCCAGCACTCTGAAGGAGGTGTGCAGGTGGTAATTACAGTGCCAGTACACATAAAAGGGGAGTTAGTTAAACATAAAATGGGGAGTTAGTTAAACATAAAAGGGAGTTAGTTAAACATAAAAGGGGAGTTAGTTAAACATAAAGGGGAGTTAATTAAACATAAAAAGGGGGGAGTTAGTTAACATAAAAGAGAGGGAGTTAGTTAAACATAATGGGGGAGTTAGTTAAACATAAAAGGGAGCTAGTTAAACATAAAGGGGAGTTAGTTAAACATAAAAGGGAGTTAGTTAAACATAAAAGGGGAGTTATTAAACATAAAAGGAGAGTTAGTGTAAACATAAAAGGGAGTTAGTTAAACATAAAAGGGAGTTAGTTAAACATAAAAGGGGGAGTTAGTTAAACATAAAAGGGAGTTAGTTAAACAGTAAAGGGAGTTAGTTAAACATAAAAGGGGAGTTAGTTAAACATAAAAGGGGAGTAGTAAACATAAAAGGGAGTTAGTTAAACATAAAGGGGAGTTAGTTAAACATAAAAGGGGTAGAAGATTAGTTAACATAAAGGGGAGTGGTAGTTAAACATAAAAGGGGAGTTAGTTAAACATAAAAGGGGCAGGTTAATTAAACATAAAGGGAGTTAGTTAAACATAAAAGGGGGAGTAGTTAAACATAAAAGGGAGTTAGTTAAACATAAAAGGGGTGGAGTTAGTTAAACATAAAAGGGAGTTAGTTAAACATAAAAGGGAGTTAGTTAAACATAAAAGGGGAGTTAGTTAAACATAAAGGGGAGTTAGTTAAACATAAAAGGGGAGTTAGTTAAACATAAAAGGGGAGTTAGTTAAACATAAAAGGGAGTTAGTTAAACATAAAAGGGGAGTTAGTTAAACATAAAAGGGGAGTTAGTTAAACATAAAAGGGGAGTTAGTTAAACATAAAAGGGGAGTTAGTTAAACATAAAGGGATTATTAAACTAAAAATTGTTAACAAAAAGGGATTATAACAAAGGGGAGTTATAAACAAAAGGGGAGTTATTAAACAAAAAGGGATGTTAAACATAAAAGGGATATTAAACATAAAGGAGTTATTAAACATAAAAGGGATTAAACAAAAGGAGTTATTAAACATAAAGGAGTTAAACTAAAAGGGGGAGTTAGTTAAACATAAGGGGAGTTAGTTAAACAAAAAGGGGATTAGTTAAACAAAAAGGAGTTATTAAACATGGAGTTAGTTAAACATAAAAGGAGTTAGTTAAACATAAGGGGATTATTAAACATAAGGGGAGTTAGTTAAACATGGGAGTTGTTAAACATAAGGGATAGTTAAACAAAAGGGAGTTAAACTAAAAGGGGATTAGTTAAACATAAAGGAGTATTAAACATAAGGGAGTAGTTAAACATAAAAGGAGTAGTTAAACATGGGAGTTAGTTAAACAAATAAAAAGGGGAGTTAGTTAAACATAAAAGGGAGTTAGTTAAACATAAAAGGGGAGTTAGTTAAACATAAAAGGGGAGTTAGTTGAACATAAAAGGGAGTTAGTTAAACATAAAAGGGGAATTAGTTAAACATAAAAGGGGAGTTAGTTAAACATAAAAGGGGGAGTTAGTTAAACATAAAAGGGTAGAGTTAGTTAAACATAAAAGGGTAGTTAGTTAAACATAAAAGGGGGAGTTAGTTAAACATAAAAGGGGAGTTAGTTAAACATAAAAGGGAGTTAGTTAAACATAAAAGGGAGTTAGTTAAACATAAAAGGGGTGCTAGTTAAACATAAAAGGGTGGAGCTAGTTAAACATAAAAGGGGAGTTAGTTAAACATAAAAGGGGAGTTAGTTAAACATAAAAGGAGAGTTAGTTAAACATAAAAGGGGAGTTAGTTAAACATAAAATGGGGAGTTAGTTAAACATAAAAGGGGGGAGTTAGTTAAACATAAAAGGGTGGAGTTAGTTAAACATAAAAGGGGGAGTTAGTTAAACATAAAAGGGGAGTTAGCTAAACATAAAAGGGGAGTTAGTTAAACATAAAAGGGGGGAGTTAGTTAAACATAAAAGGGGGGAGTTAGTGTGGATAACTCATCCTGGATCCTGGATAACTCAGTGTGGATAACTCATCCTGGGTAACTCAGTGTGGATAACTCATCCTGGGTAACTCAGTGTGGATAACTCATCCTGGGTAACTCAGTGTGGATAACTCATCCTGGGTAACTCAGTGTGGATAACTCATCCTGGGTAACTCAGTGTGGATAACTCATCCTGGGTAACTCAGTGTGGATAACTCATCCTGGGTAATTCAGTGTGGATAACTCATCCTGGGTAACTCAGTGTGGATAACTCATCCTGGGTAACTCAGTGTGGATAACTCATCCTGGGTAATTCTGTGTGGATAACTCAGCCTTGATAACTCAACCTAGATAACTCAACCTGGATAACTCAACCTGGATAACTCAACCTGGATAACTCAACCTGGATAACTCAACCTGGATAACTCAACCTGGATAACTCAGCCTGGATAACTCAACCTGGATAACGCCCTACAGGTTACCCTCACAGCAGATCAAAGTCTAGCAATATCAACTTGTATTCTGGCAGTGTTCGTCTCACTCAAGAGTCAGTCTGAAGAAGCGGCGGTGCCACAGTATGGAACACACGCACAAAAAATATCTCCGCGGTTCCCCTTCATAATCCCTCCTGTATCCTGGGCAGCTGAGCGGAGGATTGAAGCCTTCAAAGTGTTGGCTAACTGGGGGTTGAATACCACGACGATGCACTAATTGGGGATCAGATTCCATCGTCGACTATAGATGGTTCAATACTTGTTAAGATTAACTTCTCTATTACTGGCGTGCGTGTGCGTGTGTGTGTGTGTGTGTGTGGTGTGTGTGTGTGTGTGTGTGTGTGTGTGTGTGTGTGTGTGTGTGTATGTGTGTGTATGTGTGTATATGTGTGTGTGTACTCACCTAGTTGTAGTTGCAGGGGTCGATTCATAGCTCCTGGCCCCGCCTCTTCACTGGCCACTACTGGGTCACTCTCCCTGAGTGTGTGTGTGTTACTCCTTATCTATTGGTGTACTCCTTATCTATTGGTGTACTCCTTATCTATTGATGTACTCATAATCTATTGGTGTACTTTATCTATTGGTGTACTCATTATCTATTAATGTACTCCTTATCTATTGATGTACTCATTATCTATTGATATACTCATTATCTATTGGTGTACTTATTGTACATTTACTGGGTGTATTTTGCACAGACTTCCGCTCCTCTTGTCCTTCTGAGGAGAGATTTCGGTGTGTAGATTTGGGGACCAATTACTGTGACCAACATATGTTCTGTGAAAGGAATTCCTTACAGTGTAGTTTGTATAACAGTTAAGGTGAGGAAGTGTGAGAGGTGACTGCAGCACAAGTTACTTTAAGTATCTTGTAAGTTGTGATCATGTCTCCCTCCTGTTTAATATAACCAGGTTATATTAATTAAACTTTATTTCTTTTAGCGTGAGGTAAAAATAATTGATAAATAACTTAACGTTGTGAAATGAACTTGATAATATACTTACTAGTTTCATAATAATAAAAAATACTCTCTCTCTCTCTCTCTCTCTCTCTCTCTCTCTCTCTCTCTCTCTCTCTCTCTCTCTCTCTCTCTCTGTCTCCCCAGTGGAACTAGAGAAATTTCTAAACGAGCGTAATAATGTAGTAATAATGCGCACTAGTGAACCCCCTCACATATATGTCAGCATACTCAGACTTAATGCATCACCTACGATACATAACACTGTCCTAGTTGATGATCTTCTCTCCGATCACTTCCCAAGACTCACCACTCTCAACCTTGATCGTATCTCCAGCATCAAGGAGGTAAATACAGAATGAAAAAAAAATCATTCTTAACCCGGAACACAGAGATAACTTCATAAACTACCAGGATCAGTGTTGTAAGAACTACCAGGATCAGTGTTATAAGAATTACCAGGATCAGTGTTGTAAGAACTACCAGGATTAGTGTTGTAAGAACTACCAGGATCAGTGTTATAAGAACTACCAGGATCAGTGTTGTAAGAACTACCAGGATCAGTGTTGTAAGAACTACCAGGATCAGTGTTGTAAGAACTACCAGGATCAGTGTTATAAGAACTACCAGGATCAGTGTTGTAAGAACTACCAGCCTACTGGCATATATATATATATATATATATATATATATATATATATATATATATATATATATATATATATATATATATATATATATATATATATATATATATATATATATATATATAGATATTACGTCTTTTAAATACTGGCATATTATGGAAAATATTATAAATAATTTCATGCTGGACAAATGAAGTATTGAGAAAAGTAATGTTGTGGTGGTGGTTACCCTCTCATAACAAGGCAGCTTCAGTGTCGTAAATTAAAAAATAATAAAAGTGTCTTGAGAGGGCGGGCAGCTCCTCGCAGGAAGCGACACGCCTTCAGCACCAGCGCTGGAAACTCCCTAATTTTCCGCCGACATCGCCGCGCTAAAAAGACGATCGCCAGACGCGCCGCAAAGGGATCCGAACACACTTCCTGCGCCAGCTAACTGGTTCCTGGCGCCCTTGTTGGCCGGGGGAGGGGGGCGCGGGGGGGGGGATTACTGCACGCCAAATTCTCTGTTTGGTGGGAACATTACGCGCCAGATTTTGTTGGATTTGTTGCGTAGGAAACAGGAACAACAGCAGCAGCAACAGCAGTAGCAACAACAGCAGCAACAGCAGCAGCAGCAGCCTGGCTAATGAGGTATTTGCTTCGCTTTATTTTATTATGGAGTAAATTTTGCTCGATATTTTATTCACCTCGGGGAATTTGTATATTTATTTCTGTTTTTTTTTTTTAAATATGGTGGGCAAGAGAGGGGGGGAGGTGGAGGGGATTTGTGTTACTCTGGGGGAGGGGGTGGAGAGGGGGGATAATAGATGACTGTGAAGAGAGGGGGGGAGGATAACAGATATATATATATATATATATATATATATATATATATATATATATATATATATTAAAATAGGATGGGGTCCACCTCTGGTGCAAATTGTGGGACATATATAACACTATCTCTTAAAATATCGATTCTTTAAACATTTCACTCAAAAAAAAATAGTTGAACTTTTCATAACAAATATTTCAGCTTTTCATAATAAAATTCTTTATTTTTAACTTTGTTCAAATAACTCACAGTGAACAGCCTCTAGACGACGCTTCGGTCCGTGTTGGACCATTATGAAGGTCTGAACCACAGTAAAGTTCTGGACCATTATGAAGGTCTGAACCACAGTAAAGTTCTGGACCATTATGAAGGTCTGGACCACAGTAAAGTTCTGGACCATTATGAAGTTCTGGACCATGGGTATAAGAAAAGCAAAAAGATATTCTGAGGTTAAAGCCACAAGGGATTCGAAGAGTAACCCAGGAGGTTTCTTTCAGGTGTACAGAAGTAAGATTAGGGACAAGATAGACCCTCTCAAAAGTCCATCAGGATCTGTCACCGACAGTGATAATTAAATGTGTAGATTTTTAACACTTATTTCCTCTCAGTTTTTACGCAGGAATATACTAGTGAAATTCCAGAAATAATAAACTATGCTGAACTGAACGTTGATAAGTTATGCAGGATCCAAGTCACTAGTGACATGGTTCTCAGACAAATAGATAAATTAAAACCTAACACATCCCCGGGCCCTGATGAACTGTTCAAAAGGGTTTCAAAGGATTGTAAGGTGGAACTTAGTGAACCGTTGGCTAGTCTTTTCAACATATCTCTACAAACTGGTATAGTAGCAGATACGTGGAAAATGGCAAATATGATACCTATCTACAAAGCAGGTGACAGGTCCTTAGCTTCGAACTACAGACCAATAAGCCTAACCTCCATAGTGGGAAAATTGATGGAATCTATAATTTCCGAGGCAATTCGTAGCCATCTTGAAAGGCATAAATTGATTATTAAATCACAGCATGGTCTTACAAAGAGGCGTTCCTGCCTTACGAACTTACTAACTTTTTTCACTAAGGTATTTGAGGAGGTAGAACATGGTAATGAATATGATATTGTGCAAATGGACTTCAGTAAGGCTTTTGACAGAGTCCCACATCGGAAACTATTGAGGAAAGTCGAGGCACATGGAATAGGAGGAGAATTTTTTTCCTGGATAGAGGTGTAGCTGACAGATAGACAACAGAGCGTTTGCATAAACGGGGAGAAATCAGAGTGGGGAAGCGTCACGAGCGGTGTTCCACAGGGGTCAGTGTTGGGTCCCTTGTTCACAATTTACATAAACGATATAGATAGGGTATAAATAACGACATAAGCAAGTTTGCCGATGACACCAAAATAAGCCGTCTAATTCATTCTGACAATGACGCTAGAGTGCTCTAGGAAGATCTGAATAGACTGGTGCAGTGGTCGGTGAAGTGGCAGATGCAGTTTAACATAGACAAATAGGGAACGTCACAACGAGTACCAAGGAAACATTGACAGACGATGGTGAGTCGACATCCCTTGAAACCCCAACGAAGACCATTCCAATGAAGGTCATCCCAACGAAGACCATCGAGAACGTCACGACGAACACCGCCAGTGAAGATAATAACATTGTTTTAGTTGGGGACAGTCAGGTTAAGTTTATGGATAGGACTTTTTGTCTTAGGGACAGGAAGAGGAGACAGAGGGTATGTTTTCCTGGGGCTGAGATGGGGGATATTGTCAGCCGTCTAGACGATATCATGAAAAGTAATGGGAGCAATCCTATTATCTGCCTTAGTGCTGGAGGCAACGGTGTTGGCAGATGTAGGAGTGAAGACCTGATTAGCAGGTATAGGACAGCAATAGAGATAATTAGGAAGAAGGGAGGGAACCCTGTGATATGTGGCATTTTGCCAAGGAGAGGAGTTGGAAATGAATGGTTGTCCAGGGCAATTGGTGTCAATTGCTGGCTGGACAAACACTGTAAGGAAAATGCAGTAACATTCATAGACAACTGGGACCTCTTCTAAGGCAGAAATGACATGTATGCCAGGGATGGGGTTCACTTATCAAGGTTTGGGGTGAGAGCACTGGCCAACACAGTGGAGGGAGCTGTTAGATCTTTAAACAGTGGTATGGGTTTTTGTGGAAAATCAATGAATTCTCAGTGTAGCGATAATGCGAATTTTAGGGAAACCAGTTATAGGCAGAATGAGGTAGAGTTATTGGTGAATATTGGAAACCCAGTGGCACTAGGTGACAGGGTCAATAACAGGTATAATGGAGGAACAGAAATCAGCAGGAAGAGAAAAGAGAAGGGAGGTCTTCTAAACATATATTATACTAATAGTCGTAGTGCGATAAATAAGATGTTAAGTAAAAGGACACAAATGCAACTAACGAATTGAGATTAGTTGCAAGTGCGGGTAACATTGATGTTTTTGCCATAAATGAGACGTGGTTTAATATGAAAAATCGGGGCATGCCTGTTGGGTTTTAAATTGTTCCAAGTAGACAGAAGTATCGGAAAGGGGGGTGGGGTGGCACTATATGTCCAAGATCGTTTGAATTGTTGCATAAAAACTGGTATAAAGTCTGAAATAAATACTGAGTCTGTTTGGGTAGAATTTTCAGAGGGGCATGAAAAATTTATTTTAGGCGTGATATACCATAGAGATCGAGGAAGACTACTGTGGGAGGAAATTGTTAGGGCCACAAGGAACGATAACGTTGTAATACTAGGAGATTTTAACTTTAATCATATTGATTGGAATTCCCTGTTGGGAATTTAGAGTCTAACGACTTCTTAGAGGTAGTTCAGGATTGTTTTTTAAAGTAGTTTGTTACAGAACCTACAAGGGGAAATAACCTGCGTGACTTGGTTCTGGCAAACAAGGAAACCCTTGTAAATAATTTAGAAATTTCAGAGGAACTTTGCGCAAGCGACCACAAATCGATAACCTACAACAAGTCTGTGAGGGGTCCTACAACAAGCCTGTGAGGGGTCCTACAACAAGTCTGTGAGGGGTGCTACAACAAGTCTGTTTGGGGTCCTACAACAAGCCTGTGAGGGGTCCTACAACAAGTCTGTGAGGGGTGCTACAACAAGTCTGTGAGGGGCCCTACAACAAGCCTGTGAGGGGTCCTACAAGTCTGTGAGGGGTCCTACAAGTCTGTGAGGGGTCCTACAACAAGTCAGTGAGATGTGATAAATGGTTTAAAAACCGACAAGTTGAAGATTGAGACACTGAAGAAACGTTTCGCCACACAGTGGCTTCATCAGTCCAATACAAAGCAGAAAGGTGTAAGGAGAGGAGGAGTTTGAGGTAATCAGTCCCTCAGCCTGGAATCGATGTGTTCAGTCCATCAATCTTGTAGAAAGTACAGCATATGGCCGGAGAAGTAGCTTATATACTGTAGTCAAGTGAGTGGAAGCAGGAGGAGGCGGGGTCACAGTGGGAACATCCACTAGTGTAAGTAGGTCTTCGTCCAAAGGTTGGACAAGTGTTGAAGAATTCCTTGTATCAAGATCCCATGACGTTGCAGTGTCTGAATCCTCACAGTGTCTGTGAGGATTCCTACAACAAGTCTGTGAGGGAGGGGACTGTCCCTATCATAGGGCTTCCCATCTCTCTCTCTCTCTCTCTCTCTCTCTCTCTCTCTCTCTCTCTCTCTCTCTCTCAATATGGAATGGTAATGGAAAGGGAGACAGATATAATTAAGACAGTTAAAATAGAAGCATTCTTGTTGCTATAATGCGGAGGGGGGAGATGTGGTGGGGGAGAGAGATGGGTGGGGGTTAGTTATTGGGGAAAGAGGGGAAGGTGGTGGGGGTGGGGGTGCTGGCCAATTAGACGCGTGGTCACCGCCTCCAGCACTAAGATGATACATCCCCTCTCCCCTCTCACCCCTTCCCCCCTCCCTGTCAACAGTTATCCTCCCTCCCCCTCCCCTCCCCCTCGTTGTTGGGGGTAATGATCACCGGACACCCGACACTCAGCCTCCTCCCTATTCTTCCCCTCCCTCACTCTTCCCCTGTTCCTCCACTTCCTTTTTCTGTTTCCCCTTCCCCTCTCTCATTCATCTATTTTCCAATCCCCTCCTCCCTCCCCCTTATTTTTCTTTTCCCCGCCTCTTCTTCTTTCTCTTCCCAGTCTTATTTTATTCTTCCCCATCCTCCTCCTCCTCCTCCTCCTCCTGTTCTCCAGTGTTGTTACTCCCAGTATGCTGTAGTGGTGTATAATACACTACACTTGTATTTCTGGAACACCACAGTCAGGAAGCCTCACGTGTCTTATACATTGTGTGAAGTCATCCCACGCTCATTAATAACCTCTGATATCACCTGACCACGAAGGTGACGGTGTGGTATTGTATAATATATTTCCCCTACATCTGTTGTATTATACACCATCTGTATTTTGATCTATTTCTAAATAAGACGCGTACTGTACTGGGATATTGACTTAGGGGAGACCTGTTGTTCTTGAGACCTATTTTACTCTTAAGTGTAATCAATTCCCTCTCCTGAATTTAATTACCTCTTACACCAAGGTAAATGTAATCACCTCTTCACCCCAGGTAAATATAATCACCTCTTCACCCCAGGTAAATGTAATCACCTCTTCACCCCAGGTAAATGTAATTACCTCTTCACCCCAAGTAAATGTAATTACCTCTTCATCCAAGGTAAATGTAATTACCTCTTCACCCCAGGTAAATGTAATCACCTTTTCATCCCAGGTAAATGTAACCACCTCTTCAACCTCAGGTAAATGTAATCACCTCTTCACCCCAGGTAAATGTAATCACCTCTTCAACCTCAGGTAAATGCAATCACCTTTTCATCCCAGGCAAATGTAATCACATCTTCACCCCAGGTAAATGTAATCACCTCTTCACCCCAGGTAAATGCAATCACCTTCCCAGCTACGCTCCCTCACCTCTTCACCTAAATGTAATCACTCTGCCGTGGATGAGTGTAATCAGGCCGTAAAATGTAATCAGCCCTTCCCCCTTCAGCTAATCACCCTTCCCTCCTCCCCCTTCCTTCCAGACCCTACCTTCCCCTCCCCCTCCTACTTAGTTAAGTCGTCCCAATCCATGATGATTACCTATTAATGACCCTCTCTACCCCCTCCCTCCCCTTCTCTCTCTCTCTTCCCCCCTCTTTATCACCCCCTCATTACCTCACCCTTCTATCCATCTCCTCCTCTCTCCCACCACTCTCCCTCCCTTCCGTCTTTCCCTCCCTCCCACCCTCTCTCTCTCTCCTCCCTCCTCTCCTCCCTCTCTCTCTCCCTCTCTCTCCCTCCCTCTCTCTCTCTCCCTCTCTCTCCCCTTCTCAGTTAATGGGTTGTGATCCGATTATCGCTATTCAAATCGTTCGTTGTAAAGTATCCAATCCCGTTTTATGCCCTTTTAACCGAGTACACTTTTAATTAGGCAAGGGGGCAGGGTTACCACTTACCGCCTTGCTCTTGCCCACTAGTGTACTTATAGTTGATGCATTACTCTTGCCCACTAGTGTACTTATAGTTGATGCATTACTCTTGCCCACAAGTGTACTTACATAGTTGATGCATTACTCTTGCCCACTAGTGTACTTATAGTTGATGCATTACTCTTGCCCACAAGTGTACTTACATAGTTGATGCATTACTATTGCCCACAAGTGTACCCACAGTTAATACATTACTCTTGTCCACAAGTGTACCCACAGTTAATACATTACTCTTGCCCACAAGTGTACCCACAGCTGATACATTACTCTTGCCCACAAGTGTACCCACAGTTAATACATTACTTTTGCCTACAAGTGTACCCACAGCTGATACATTACTCTTGTCCACAAGTGTACCCACAGCTGATACATTACTCTTGCCTACAAGTGTACCCACAGCTGATACATTACTCTTGTCCACAAGTGTACCCACAGCTGATACATTACTCTTGTCCACAAGTGTACCCACAGCTGATACATTACTCTTGTCCACAAGTGTACCCACAGTTAATACATTACTCTTGCCCACAAGTGTACCCACAGCTGATACATTACTCTTGCCCACAAGTGTACCCACAGTTAATACATTACTCTTGTCCACAAGTGTACCCACAGTTAATACATTACTCTTGTCCACAAGTGTACCCACAGTTAATACATTACTCTTGCCTACAAGTGTACCCACAGCTGATACATTACTCTTGCCTACAAGTGTACCCACAGCTGATACATTACTCTTGCCCACAAGTGTACCCACAGCTGATACATTACTCTTGCCCACAAGTGTACCCACAGTTAATACATTACTCTTGCCCACAAGTGTACCCACAGCTGATACATTACTCTTGCCCACAAGTGTACCCACAGTTAATACATTACTCTTGTCCACAAGTGTACCCACAGTTAATACATTACTCTTGCCTACAAGTGTACCCACAGCTGATACATTAATCTTGCCCACAAGTGTACCCACAGCTGATACATTACTCTTGCCCACAAGTGTACCCACAGCTGATACATTACTCTTGCCTACAAGTGTACCCACAGCTGATACATTACTCTTGCCCACAAGTGTACCCACAGCTGATACATTACTCTTGCCCACAAGTGTACCCACAGTTAATACATTACTCTTGTCCACAAGTGTACCCACAGCTGATACATTACTCTTGCCCACAAGTGTACCCACAGTTAATACATTACTCTTGTCCACAAGTGTACCCACAGCTGATACATTACTCTTGCCCACAAGTGTACCCACAGTTAATACATTACTCTTGCCTACAAGTGTACCCACAGCTGATACATTACTCTTGTCCACAAGTGTACCCACAGTTAATACATTACTCTTGCCTACAAGTGTACCCACAGTTAATACATTACTCTTGTCCACAAGTGTACCCACAGCTGATACATTACTCTTGCCCACAAGTGTACCCACAGTTAATACATTACTCTTGCCTACAAGTGTACCCACAGCTGATACATTACTCTTGTCCACAAGTGTACCCACAGTTAATACATTACTTTTGTCCACAAGTGTACCCACAGTTAATACATTACTCTTGCCCACAAGTGTACCCACAGTTAATACATTACTCTTGTCCACAATTGCCCCAAAGCATCAGTATTTTAATTATATTTAAAATTTCTCTACGAGATTTACGATGGGGATTACATTTCCTTCAAGATAAGTTACGTTTGGAGGCGGAGCAGAGGCGTGATTAATATAGTGTTATATGATAAGGTAATAATGTAATGTTCCGTGGATTGTATTAGTTACATTTCCGTGAAGGAGAGGAAAAAAAACATTGATAGTGCTATGGCAACATCTGCCCTGGCTGCTGATTGGCTGGCGGATGGGGGCGCTGGCTGCTGATTGGCGGAGGTGGAGGGCGGTGTACGTTGGGGGGGGGCATGATTTAACTTTCCTCCCCCACCACCACCACCCCACTTCCCCATTTCTTCAGGTATGCCACAACTCTCCCCCCTCCCCTATTTACCTTCAACTATCTCCCCTCTCCCTCTTTTCTACCACCTTTACCTGTTTCTTCTACCACCCCGTCCTTCTCTTCTGCCAACTCTCCCCTTCTACCATCTCTCCCTCTCTTCTAACACCCCTTCCCCTCTCAGTGAAACCCTCTTACCCCTTTCTCTTATTCTCCTACCCCTTCACACACGTCAGTGTATATACACTGAGAGGTGTATGTCTCTCAGTGTATATACACTGAGAGGTATTAAAGTATTCTTGTCTGGTGGTGAAAAGGTTGGGCACTTTAATGACCCTCGTTTGGTCGATAGGGTTTAAACCCAGGTTAACCAGCCAACCACGCCATTGTTATGGTTGTTACCACCACCACACAGTGTGACGCCCACCCCCCTACCCTCAACCTCCCCTATCCACCACCTCCCCTACCCACAACCTTCCCTATCCACCACCTCCCCTACCCACCACCTCCCTTACCCACCACCCCCCTACCGACCACCTTCCTTACCCACCATCTCCCTTGCTCACCACCTCCCCTATTGACAACCTCCCCTATCCACGACCTCCCCTACCCACAACCTCCCCTACCTACGACCTCCCTACCCACAACCTCCCCTACCCACAACCTCCCTACCCACAACCTCCCTACCCACAACCTCCCTACCCACAACCTCCCTACCCACCACCTGCTGTAATGCTACATACCAGCCTGATTTAACATCTGCTTTATTCCTTACTTAACATCTGGTTTATTCCTTATTTAACACCTGGATTATTTTTTATTTAACACGGGGTTTATTTGTTATTGATCACGGGGTTTATTTCATATTTAACACGGGGTTTATTCTTAGTTTAACACGGGGTTTTTAATCCGGATTTAGTTAGTTTTTTTTATTCCAGGTTTAACACGGGGAGGGGGTTATTCCTGGTTTAATACTTATAATTTCGGAGAGATGTTATAACCTTCATGATTACTCAACCGCACAGTGTTAAGTTAATCTGTTAACAATGTTACAGCGAGAGAGAGAGAGAGAGAGAGAGAGAGAGAGAGAGAGAGAGAGAGAGAGAGAGAGAGAGAGAGGCCGCCCACCGTAGACATATTTAGCAGTTATTTACCATCATCTAAGACGCCTAACAACACTACCTAACACTGGACCAATAAACACAAAATCGCAGTATAATGTGATCTTCTTCGCACTACGTTTCGCCCACACAGTGGGCTTTACCAAGTCACAAACAGATCGCATTACACTGCAGTTGAGCTTAACTTACCATCGTGTCAGTAATTTATACCACTGATCACCGTGATAAGAGAGGACCCACTGGTCCTGCCTCTGATAGAAGACAACATCTCTCTCTCCTGCCAGCGGTGGGTCTTCACATGACGAAGACCCGCGTCAGGAAACACTTGTCCTGGTTCCTGCCGAATCTTACCTGACCTAGTGTGTCTCTACGATCCTCTACATCCCAACTAACACTGCTCTACATTCTTGAACCCTCGTTGAAGCAACATCAAAACAAGAATATGTTTCGGATCTAACTGCATGTCTATGGCATTTACACTTATTACTTAATTCTCTCCTAATGTTGCCTCTTAATTCGACGAGCGAAATGTTTGGTGTGTGCAGCACCACTGTCAGTTTCGTGTGCAAAACAATGAAGCCACGGTGTGGGCGAAACGTTTCCACTCTAAAGATACCCGAGTGATGCACATGTGTTTATTTTATCTGCCTACGTTAGTAAGTGTGACCCGTCCAGTGACGTTTGTCACTCCCAGCTAGTGTGTGTGGCACGCCTGTGCTGGGACTCCTAGCTAGTGAGTGTGTGTTACACGCCTGTGCTGGGACTCCTAGCTAGTGAGTGTGTGTTACACGCCTGTGCTGGGACTCCTAGCTAGTGAGTGTGTGTTACACGCCTGTGCTGGGACTCCTAGCTAGTGAGTGTGTGTGGCACGCCTGTGCTGGGACTCCTAGCTAGTGAGTGTGTGTGGCACGCCTGTGCTGGGACTCCTAGCTAGTGAGTGTGTGTGGCACGCCTGTGCTGGGACTCCTAGCTAGTGAGTGTGTGTGGCAAGCCTGTGCTGGAACTCCTAGCTAGTGAGTGTGTGTTGCACGCCTGTGCTGGGACTCCTAGCTAGTGAGTGTGTGTTGCACGCCTGTGCTGGGACTCCTAGCTAGTATGTGTGGCAAGCCTGTGCTGGGACTCCTAGCTAGTGAGTGTGTGTTGCACGCCTGTGCTGGGACTCCTAGCTAGTGAGTGTGTGTTGCACGCCTGTGCTGGGACTCCTAGCTAGTGAGTGTGTGTTGCACGCCTGTGCTGGGACTCCTAGCTAGTATGTGTGGCAAGCCTGTGCTGGGACTCCTAGCTAGTATGTGTGGCAAGCCTGTGCTGGGACTCCTAGCTAGTATGTGTGGCAAGCCTGTGCTGGGACTCCTAGCTAGTATGTGTGGCAAGCCTGTGCTGGGACTCCTAGCTAGTGAGTGTGTGTTACACGCCTGTGCTGGGACTCCTAGCTAGTATGTGTGGCAAGCCTGTGCTGGGACTCCTAGCTAGTATGTGTGGCACGCCTGTGCTGGGACTCCTAGCTAGTGAGTGTGTGTTACACGCCTGTGCTGGGACTCCTAGCTAGTATGTGTGGCAAGCCTGTGCTGGGACTCCTAGCTAGTGAGTATGTGTGGCAAGCCTGTGCTGGGACTCCTAGTTAGTATGTGTGGCAAGCCTGTGCTGGGACTCCTAGCTAGTATGTGTGGCAAGCCTGTGCTGGGACTCCTAGCTAGTATGTGTGGCAAGCCTGTGCTGGGACTCCTAGCTAGTATGTGTGGCAAGCCTGTGCTGGGACTCCTAGCTAGTATGTGTGGCAAGCCTGTGCTGGGACTCCTAGCTAGTATGTGTGGCAAGCCTGTGCTGGGACTCCTAGCTAGTGAGTGTGTGTTACACGCCTGTGCTGGGACTCCTAGCTAGTATGTGTGGCAAGCCTGTGCTGGGACTCCTAGCTAGTGAGTATGTGTGGCAAGCCTGTGCTGGGACTCCTAGCTAGTGAGTGTGTGTGGCAAGCCTGTGCTGGGACTCCTAGCTAGTAAGTGTGTGTGGCAAGCCTGTGCTGGGACTCCTAGCTAGTAAGTGTGTGTGGCAAGCCTGTGCTGGGACTCCTAGCAAGAGTCTGTATCCTGCAAGGCCTTTATTGTTGAGTCACTGGACCCTGCCAGTGCTAGGGACACATGGGAGGGTAGGAGAGATGCTAGGGACACAGGGGCGAGCCGGGGTGGTGCTAGGGACACAGGGAAAGGCAGTGATGGTGCTAGGGACACAGGGAAGGGCTGGGGTTGTGCTAGGGACAGAGGGGAGGTCAGGGATGGTGCTTGGGACAGAGGGGAGGGCAGGAGTGGTGCTTCGGACACAGGGGAAGGCAGGAGTGGTGCTAGGGACACAGGGGAGGGCAGGAGTAGTGCTAGGGACACATGGGAGGGTAGGGGTGGTGTTAGGGACACAGGGGAGGGTAGGAGTGGTGTTAGGGACACAGGGGAGGGTAGGGGTGGTGTTAGGGACACAGGGGAGGGCAGGGTTACGAAACATCAAAGCTAGAGGTGCCGTGGACTTGTCCTGGGCAACTCCCAGAAGACTACCTCACCAGTGCTGCCACTGCTTTCTCTACATTCTTCTACCTCCTTCCTTCGTTCCTTCCTTCCTTCCTTTCTTCCTTCCTTCTTTCCTTCCTCCCTCTCTCACTCCCAAAACTTAACACTTGTCCTCACCATTAACTCCTCTTCGAAAGAGAGTGACTCAAAGTAATAAGAACATAATGGAAACCCACAGTACACCAAGAGAGAACCCACAATACTCCAAGAGAGAACCCACAATACTCCAAGAGAGAACCCACAATACTCCAAGAGAGAACCCGCAATACTCCAAGAGAGAACCCACAATACTCCAAGAGAGAACCCACAATACTCCAAGAGAGAACCCACAATACTCCAAGAGAGAACCCGCAATACTCCAAGAGAGAACCCACAATACTCCAAGAAAGAACCCGCAATACTCCAAGAGAGAACCCGCAATACTCCAAGAAAGAACCCACAATACTCCAAGAAAGAACCCGCAATACTCCAAGAGAGAACCCACAATACTCCAAGAGAGAACCCACAATACTCCAAGAGAGAACCCGCAATACTCCAAGAAAGAACCCGCAATACTCCAAGAGAGAACCCACAATACTCCAAGAGAGAACCCACAATACTCCAAGAAAGAACCCGCAATACTCCAAGAGAGAACCCACAATACTCCAAGAGAGAACCCACAATACTCCAAGAGAGAACCCACAATACTCCAAGAAAGAACCCGCAATACTCCAAGAGAGAACCCACAATACTCCAAGAGAGAACCCACAATACTCCAAGAGAAACCCAATACTCCAAGAAAGAACCCGCAATACTCCAAGAGAACCCACAATACTCCAAGAAAGAACCCGCAATACTCCAAGAGAGAACCCGCAATACTCCAAGAAAGAACCCGCAATACTCCAAGAGAGAACCCACAATACTTCAAGAGAGAACCCGCAATACTCCAAGAGAGAACCCGCAATACTCCAAGAAAGAACCCACAATACTCCAAGAAAGAACCCGCAATACTCCAAGAGAGAACCCACAATACTCCAAGAGAGAACCCACAATACTCCAAGAGAGAACCCGCAATACTCCAAGAAAGAACCCGCAATACTCCAAGAGAGAACCCACAATACTCCAAGAGAGAACCCACAATACTCCAAGAAAGAACCCGCAATACTCCAGAGAGAACCCACAATCTCCAAAAGAGAACCCACAATACTCCAAGAGAGAACCCACAATACTCCAAGAAAGAACCCGCAATACTCCAAGAGAACCCACAATACTCCAAGAGAGAACCCACAATACTCCAAGAGAGAACCCGCAATACTCAAGAAAGAACCCGCAATACTCCAAGAGAGAACCCACAATACTCCAAGAAAGAACCCGCAATACTCCAAGAAAGAACCCACAATACTCCAAGAGAGAACCCACAATACTCCAAGAGAGAACCCACAATACTCCAAGAGAGAACCCACAATACTCCAAGAGAGAACCCACAATACTCCAAGAGAGAACCCACAATACTCCAAGAGAGAACCCGCAATACTCCAACAAAGAACCCGCAATACTCCAAGAAAGAACCCGCAATACTCCAAGAAAGAACCCGCAATACTCCAAGAGAGAACCCACAATACTCCAAGAGAGAACCCGCAATACTCCAAGAGAGAACCCACAATACTCCAAGAGAGAACCCACAATACCCCAAAGAGAGAACCCACAATACTCCAAGAAGAACCCACAATACTCCAAGAGAGAACCCGCAATACTCCAAGAGAGAACCCACAATACTCCAAGAGAGAACCCGCAATACTCCAAGAGAACCCACAATACTCCAAGAGAGAACCCACAATACTCCAAGAGAGAACCCACAATACTCCAAGAAAGAACCCGCAATACTCCAAGAGAGAACCCGCAATACTCCAAGAGAGAACCCGCAATACTCCAAGAGAGAACCCGCAATACTCCAAGAGAGAACCCGCAATACTCCAAGAAAGAACCCACAATACTCCAAGAGAGAACCCGCAATACTCCAAGAAAGAACCCGCAATACTCCAAGAGAGAACCCGCAATACTCCAAGAGAGAACCCGCAATACTCCAAGAGAGAACCCACAATACTCCAAGAAAGAACCCGCAATACTCCAAGAGAGAACCCACAATACTCCAAGAGAGAACCCACAATACTCCAAGAGAGAACCCGCAATACTCCAAGAAAGAACCCGCAATACTCCAAGAGAGAACCCGCAATACTCCAAGAAAGAACCCACAATACTCCAAGAGAGAACCCACAATACTCCAAGAAAGAACCCACAATACTCCAAGAGAGAACCCGCAATACTCCAAGAGAGAACCCACAATACTCCAAGAAAGAACCCGCAATACTCCAAGAGAGAACCCACAATACTCCAAGAGAGAACCCACAATACTCCAAGAGAGAACCCACAATACTCCAAGAAAGAACCCGCAATACTCCAAGAGAGAACCCACAATACTCCAAGAGAGAACCAGCAATACTCCAAGAGAGAACCCGCAATACTCCAAGAGAGAACCCACAATACTCCAAGAGAGAACCCGCAATACTCCAAGAGAGAACCCGCAATATTGGATTCAAATTAGGTTTAGATTTAGAAAGGAAATAGGAAAGTACTGGTTTGGAAATAGGGTGGTCGATGAGTCGACGTTCTTTGCTGTTTCACCTACATATATTCTGTCACAGCCTCCACCAGGTATAGTGTAAACTCCTGCATTGGCTGGTTCATGGTGCTTCGATTTTGTCCTGGTTAGATCCCTTATGGAAGTTCTGGATGCGATGGCTTCCGCAAGTACAGTCTCCCTAGTAGGGTTATTGAAGCTTAAACCTTGGGTAGCTTCAAATTTAGGTGGGATAAATACCTGAGTGAGAGGGGATGGATTTAGGCGGAATTTACACATGAGTTAAAAGGGTTATCAAAACATATTGCTCAGGTAACACTGAAGACGGGTTGAGCCTGTTACAGTGTTCCTCCTGTCTTATGTTATGTTCTAGGCCTATTGGCCCATACAAGGCAGGTCCTTATCAAAGCCATCCACGTATTTGTACAACCATTCCCAAATTTACCCAGGAATTTGCTACAGTACCTAAGGTACTATGGGAAAATAAACACAGATGCAGCATAATGTGATCCTTTTGTTACTTGATAAAGTCCACTGTGTGGACCAAACATAGTCGTTAAAAGATCGCATTATACAGTATTTGTGTTTATTTTTCCATAATGTCGGTGTTTAATACCACTTATCACCACCAGGTACTAATCAAATCCAGCTCTCAACACAACGACTCCAAAATGTAGGTAGTTTGAGTCCCAGGAGGACTGTCCCAGCAGCAGGCGAAGTCTGCTGGGACTCGCACCACCGCCTCTGGACCCCCAGCACACACAACATCCCCCCCTTCCTTCCATCCATCCCTCCCCCCTAGCCAGAACAAGTGAATAGATCTGAAAAGCGACGTCACTCACTCGCAAGCCTACGTCTAATTTCGCAGATTGCTCGAAACACCTGAAGATTTGACGTCTGAAAGGCCCGCCCGAACTTCAAACGCTTGCATAAACAATGGCGATATGACATACTGAAGGATCGATCCCCACCGCAGCTGCAAACATTTTCTCGCATCGCCAAGAGAGAGGATTTTTATACATACTTAACTGTGTCTCCCCGTTATTCGTTCCCCCCCCCTCCCCTGTGGTGATGCCGATAACGTAGGATAACTTAGCAGTAGTTATCGCTGGTTTGGAAGCTCAATCGAGGGGAAGGGGTTATCGATGGGGAAGCGTCCACGACAACGCGCCTCGGGACGCCGCCAGGACGCCACGGTAACACTCCCGTCTTACCTTGACACATATTTTGACAGATGTTGTGACGCCCTTTCTTCGCGGGAGTTGACAGCTCCTTTCTCTAGAGCTCTCTGTAAGGAGCCTTGATCGTCCTCGGGCACAAAAGAAAGCGGAAGAAAGTGTTACTTTCTTTCTACACCCCCTCCCCCCTTTCTATCTCTCTCTCTCTCTCTCTCTCTCTCTCTCTCTCTCTCTCAGTCCCCATGACAGTGTTGTCATGTCAAGTATTGTCACCACTGATGGATTACCTCTAGTGTCGCGGCGTTCTGGTATTTTTTTATTTGTTTGTCTTGTCTCGCATCTGTGAATATCTCCGTGATATCTCTATAATATATCTTCTTGATATTTATATATTATATCTCTGTGATATCTATATAATATATCTCCGTGATATCTCTATATCTTCCTCATATCTATATATTATATCTTCTTGATATCTATATATCTTCCTCATATCTATATATTATATCTTCGTGATATCTATATATTATATCTTCCTCATATCTATATATTATATCTTCGTGATATCTATATATTATATCTTCCTCATATCTATATATTATATCTTCGTGATATCTATATATTATATCTAATTGATATCTATATATCTTCCTCATATCTATATATTATATCTTCGTGATATCTGTATATTATATCTAATTGATTTCTATATATTATATCTTCTTGATATCTATATATTATATCTAATTGATATCTATATATATTCCTCAAAATATATATATATATATATATATATATATATATATATATATATATATATATATATATATATATTATATCTTCGTGATATCTATATATTATATCTTCTTGATATTTATATATTATATCTTCGTGATATATATATATTATATCTTCTTGATATCTATATATTATATCTTCTTGATATCTATATATTATATCTTCGTGATATCTATATAATATATCTCCGTGATATCTCTATATCTTTCTCATATCTATATATTATATCTTCTTGATATTTATATATTATAAAATCGTGATATATATATATTATATCTTCGTGATATATATATATATTATATCTTCGTGATATCTATATATTATATCTTCGTGATATCTATATATTATATCTTCTTGATATCTATATATTATATCTTCGTGATATCTATATATTATATCTTCGTGATATCTATATATTATATCTTCTTGATATCTATATATTATATCTTCTTGATATCTATATATTATATCTTCGTGATATCTATATATTATATCTTCGTGATATCTATATATTATATCTTCTTGATATCTATATATTATTTCTTCTTGATATCTATATAATATATCTCCTTGATATCTATATATTATATCTTCGTGATATCTATATATTATATCTTCGTGATATCTATATATTATATCTTCTTGATATCTATATATTATATCTTCGTGATATCTATATATTATATCTTCTTGATATCTATATATTATATCTTCTTGATATCTATATATTATATCTTCTTGATATCTATATATTATATCTTCTTGATATCTATATATTATATCTTCCTCATATCTATATATTATATCTTCCTCATATCTATATATTATATCTTCGTGATATCTATATATTATATCTTTTTGATATCTATATATTATATCTTTTTGATATCTATATATTATATCTTCTTGATATATATATATATATATATTATATCTTCTTGATATCTATATATTATATCTTCCTCATATCTATATATTATATCTTCGTGATATCTATATATTATATCTTCTTGATATCTATATATTATATCTTTTTGATATCTATATATTATATCTTCTTGATATCTATATATTATATCTTCTTGATATCTATATATTATATCTTCTTGATATCTATATATTATATCTTCCTCATATCTATATATTATATCTTCCTCATATCTATATATTTTATCTTCTTGATATCTATATATTATATCTTCTTGATATCTATATATTATATCTTCTTGATATCTATATATTATATCTTCCTCATATCTATATATTACATCTAAGTTTTCAACCAAAACAAACTAACTGAATTCTTTTGTTTTCGTTCACCCGTCTTAATTTAATTTGTATCAGGCGGCGGGACATACACACCTCTTGGTGTATACGTGTGTATGTCTTGGTGTATGTCTTTGGTATTTTAGGGATTAGAGTATTCTTGTCTGGTGGTGCAGCATTAAGTGAAGTTAGTGTGGTCGATAGGCTTCAAACCCCGTTAACCTATACGGGGGATTGATACTTATGATGTAGGCACAAGGATAGACCATACACACAGGTGTATGGCTCTGTGTATATGTACTATGAGTTTGCTTTTTAATCTCAGTGTATACACTGAGAGGTGTGTATCTCAGTGTATACACTGAGAGGTGTGTATCTCAGTGTATACACTGAGAGGTGTGTATCTCAGTGTATACACCGAGAGGTGTGTATCTCAGTGTATACACCGAGAGGTGTGTATCTCAGTGTATACACTGAGAGGTGTTTATCTCAGTGTATACACTGAGAGGTGTGTATCTCAGTGTATACACCGAGAAGTGTGTATCTCAGTGTATACACCGAGAGGTGTGTATCTCAGTGTATACACCGAGAGGTGTGTATCTCAGTGTATACACAGAGAGGTGTGTATCTCAGTGTATACACTGAGAGGTGTGTATCTCAGTGTATACACTGAGAGTATTTTAATGCCTATATAATCTCGAGCACACACACACCTGGAGCTATGAATCGACCCCTGCAACCACAATTAGGTGCACACACACACACACACACACACACACACACACACACACACACACACACACACACACACACACACACACACACACACATACACACACACACACACACACACACACACACACACAGGGCAACTACCTGAGGTATGGAAGACAACAAATGTAGTCCCAGTTTTTAAAAAATGAGACAGACATGCAGCATTAAACTACAGACCAGTGTCACTGACATGTATAGCATGTACTCATGGAGAAGATTATCAGAAGAGTGGTGGAACACCTAGAAAGGAATGAGCTTATCAACGACAACCAGCACGGTTTCAAGGAAGGAAAATCCTGTCATAAACATACTGGAGTTTTACATCAAGGTGACAGAAGTAAGACAGAAGAGAGAGAGAGAGAGAGAGAGAGAGAGAGAGAGAGAGAGAGAGAGAGAGAGAGAGAGAGAGAGAGAGAGAGAGAGAGAGAGAGAGAGAGGTGGGTAGACTGCATTTTCTTGGACTGCATGAAGGCCTTCAACATAGTTCCACATAAGAGATTAGTGCAAAAGCTGGAGGAGCAGGCAGGAATAACAGGGAAGGCACTGACTGGAAGGAAACAACGAGTGATGGTACGTGACGAGGTGTCAGATTGGGCGCATGTGACGAGCGGGGTTCCACAAGGGTCAGTCCTTGGGCCGATGCTGTTTCTGGTATATGTGAATGACATGACTGAAGAGATAGAATCAGAAATGTCCCTGTTTGTAGACGATGTAAAGCTAATGCGAATAATTCAAACGGATGAGGATCAGGAAGAACTACAAAGAGATCTAGACAGACTGCAAGTCTGGTCCAGCAACTGGCTCCTGGAGTTTAACCCCACCAAGTGCAAAGTCATGAAAATTGGGGAAGGTCATAAAAGACCGCAGACGGAGTACAGACTAGGAGGTCAAAGGCCGCAAAACTCACTCAAGGAAAAGGATCTTGGGTTGAACATAATACCGAACGTATCTGAGACGCACATCAACCAAATAACCGCTACAGCATACGGGCGCCTGGCAAATTTAAGAATAGCTTTTCGACATCTAAGTAAGAATTCATTCAAGACAATGTACGCTGTATACGTCAGGCCCATACTGGAGTATGCAGCACCAGTATGGAACCCACACCTAGTCAAGCACGTAAAGAAGTTAGAGAAAGTACAAAGGTTTGCAACAACACTAGTCTCAGAGCTAAGAGGAATGTCCTACCAGGAATGGTTAAGGGAAATCGACCTGACGACACTAGAGGACAGGAGAGATAGGGGGATATGATAACGACATATAAAATACTGAGAGGAATTGACAAGGTGGACAGAAACAGGATGTTCCAGAGATGTGACACAGCAACAAGGAGTCACAACGGGAGGTTGAAGATTCAGATGAGCCACAGGGATGTTAGGAAGTACTTCTTCAGTCACAGAGTTGTCAGGAAGTAAAACAATCTGGAGATTAAAGTACTGGAGGCAAAATCCATACATAGCTTTAAAAATAGGTATAACAAGGCTCTAGGAGCGGGGAGAGAGTGACCTAGTAGCTAGCGAAGAGGCGGGGCCAGGAGCTGTGAATCGACCCCCTGCAACTACATATAGGTGAGTACACACACACACACACACACACACACAGGGACGGGCCAATAATACTTCAGACTCTGCCAGGCGTCACACTAGGCAGACAATTCCAATACTCAAGAATATTGGAACATCTTTCACTCCATGAACATCTGTTTTATTCTTCAAAACATTCTTTTCTTCCCGTTATGGATCTCAATAAAATAACCGAAATGGAATGCACTTAAATGTGTGTGTGAGTGTATGTGTTTGTGTGTGTATGTTTGTTTGTGTGTGTGTGTGTTTGTTTGTGTGTGTTTTGTGTGTGTGTGTTTGTGTGTGTATGTGTGTTTGTGTGTGTGTGTTTGTTTGTGTGTGTTTGTGTTTTTGTGTGTGTGTGTGTTTGTGTGTGTGTGTGTTGTGTGTGTTTGTGTGTGTTTGTGTGTGTGTGTTTGTGTTGTGTGTGTGTGTTTGTGTGTGTGTGTTGTGTGTGTGTGTTTTTGTGTGTGTGGTGTGTGTTTGTGTGTTGTGTGTGTTTGTGTTGTGTGTGTGTGTGTGTTTGTATGTGTGTGTGTGTTGTGTGTGTATGTATGTACTCACCTAATTGTGGTTGCAGGGGTTGAGACTCAGCTCCTGGCCCCGCCTCTTTGCTGTCCGCTACTGGGTCTCTGCTCTCTCTGCTCCATGAGCTTTATCATACCTTGTCTTAAAACTATGTATGGTTCCTGCCTCCACTATATCTTTCTCTAGACTATTCCACTTCCTGACTACTCTGTGGCTGAAGAAATGCTTCCTAACATCCCTTTGACTCATCTGAGTCTTCAGCTTCCAGTTGTGTCCCCTTGTTTCTGTGTTCCCTCTCTGGAACATCCTGTCACTATCTACCTTGTCGATTCCCTGCAGTATTTTGTATGTCGTTATCATGTCTCCTCTAACCCTTCTGTCCTCCAGTGTTGTTAGTCCTATTTCCCTCAACCTTTCTTCATAGGACAGTCCCCTGAGTTGTGGAACTAGTCTTGTCGCAAACCTTTGAACTTTCTCTAATTTCTTGACGTGCTTGACCAGGTGTGGGTTCCAGACTGGTGCTGACTGTGGTGAGTGTGTGTGTGTGAGGTTGTGTAGTATGGTGTGTGTGTAGATGTGTGTGTGTATGAGTGTGTGTGTGTATGTAGTTTAACAATTTGCAAACAGGCGAAATTATTTACAAGCATTATCTCTCAGTTTGCAGGTTCGAATCCTGCAATACACACACACACACACACACACACACACACACACACACACACACACACACACACACACACACACACACACACACACACACACACACACACACACACACACACACACACACACACACACACACACACACACACACACACACACACACACATATACGTGTAAATCGTTACTTTTCTGTGATCTTCTCTCTTCTCTTTGTCTTTATTTCTTACCTTTCACTCTCTCCCTTTTCATCCCTTCATCTGTTCCGTCCCTCTATACCATCTCTCCCCCATCTTTCCCTTCTCTCTACAACATCTCTTCTTCCCCTCCCTCCTCCCCCCTCTCAAGACCCTCTCTCCCTCCCTCCCTTTCCAGCCCTCTCCTCCTTCCCTCTCTCTCTCTCAACACCCCCTCCCCTTCCCCCTCCCCCTCTCCCAAAAACTCCAGAGACGGGGGAAAGAAGCATCAAATGTCCTTCTTAATTATTCAAGAAGTTGGTTCCGATTCTTGCGCTCAGCGCAGATGGGAAAACTTTTACAAATCCGGTAAATAAACAGCCGGGGGAATTGCCATGGAAGCTGTCAGGGCTTAGTGCTGTTGTGGGGGGAGGGGAGAATGGTAGCTGGGGGAAGGGTGGGTGAAACGTTGGAGGAGGAGGGGGAAGGGACTGGTGAGGGCAGAGGGGATTAGCGTCGCTGGAGGGAATGGAGGGGAGTGGGGGGTTGGGGGTGATTGTGAGGGGAGGGGAGGGATGTAGGTCAGTGGGGGGGATGGTAGAATAAGGGGAATGAGGAGGGAAGGTGAGAAGGAAGAAGATTGTGAAAGATTGGCTGATGTTACTACCCCCCCTTGATGTCTCTCCCTGATGTCACCTCCTAATGTCACCCCCTGATATCTTCCTCTCATGTTAACCCCTGATATCACCCCCTGATATCTCCCCTGATATCAACCCCTGATATCTCCCCTGATATCACCCCCTGATATCACCCCGTGATATTTCCCCTGATATCACCCCCTGATATCTCCCCTGATATCACCCCTGATATCTCCCCTGATATCACCCCCTGATATATCCCCTGATATCACCCCCTGATATCTCCCCTGATATTACCCCCTGATATCTCCCTGATATCACCCCTTGATATCTCCCTGATATCACCCCTGATATATCCCCTGATATCACCCCCTGATATATCCCTGATATTACCCCTGATATCACCCTGATATCACCCCTGATATCACCCCTGATATCACCCCTGATATCACCCCTGATATCAGGGGTGATGTCACCCTGATGTCACCCCTGATGTCACCCAATGATGTCACCCCTGATATCACCCCTGATATTACCCTGATATCACCCCTGATGTCACCCCTGATATTACCCTTGATGTCACCCCTCCCTTCCTCACCTACATCAACTCTGACATCTTTCTCCTCAACAAGGCACTTGTGCAGCATTTGGGAATCTCCATTTGGGATTCTCTCTCTCTCTCTCTCTCTCTCTCTCTCTCTCTCTCTCTCTCACTCTCTAACTTCAAACTATCTCGCTGTTACGTTATGTAATCTACGCTGTTTCGCCCCTCCTGGCCTGAAATACACATCACGCCAGTGACTTTCTTTTGCACCTCTAGCAATATATTGCAATATGTAAATTATATTACCTGTATACTGCTGAAGAGAAATTTATTATTATTATTATTATTATTATTATTATTATTATTATTATTATTATTATTATTATTATTATTATTATTATTATTATTATTATTATGTTGAAAGTAACATGATCGGGTTAAGTGAGAAACAGTTGCCACACTAACCAGACAATATATGTTCCTACAGTGAGCCCCACCAGACAATATATGTTCCTACAGTGAGCCCCACCAGACAATATATGTTCCTACAGCGAGCCCCACCAGACAATATATGTTCCTACAGTGAGCCCCACCAGACAATATATGTTCCTACAGCGAGCCCCACCAGACAATATATGTTCCTACAGTGAGCCCCACCAGACAATATATGTTCCTACAGTGAGCCCCACCAGACAATATATGTTCCTACAGTGAGCCCCACCAGACAATATATGTTCCTACAGTGAGCCCCACCAGACAATATATGTTCCTACAGTGAGCCCCACCAGACAATATATGTTCCTACAGTGAGCCCCACCAGACAATATATGTTCCTACAGTGAGCCCCACCAGACAATATATGTTCCTACAGTGAGCCCCACCAGACAATATATGTTCCTACAGTGAGACCCACCAGACAATATATGTTCCTACAGTGAGCCCCACCAGACAATATATGTTCCTACAGTGAGCCCCACCAGACAATATATGTTCCTACAGTGAGCCCCACCAGACAATATATGTTCCTACAGTGAGCCCCACCAGACAATATATGTTCCTACAGCGAGCCCCACCAGACAATATATGTTCCTACAGTGAGCCCCACCAGACAATATATGTTCCTACAGCGAGCCCCACCAGACAATATATGTTCCTACAGCGAACCCCACCAGACAATATATGTTCCTACAGCCAGCCCCACCAGACAATATATGTTCCTACAGTGAGCCCCACCAGACAATATATGTTCCTACAGTGAGCCCCACCAGACAATATATGTTCCTACAGTGAGCCCCACCAGACAATATATGTTCCTACAGTGAGCCCCACCAGACAATATATGTTCCTACAGCGAGCCCCACCAGACAATTATTATGATAATACCATGGTAGTGTGTGCCCACAGTACGTTAGTATGACGCACAGTAGGGGGTTAAGGCATTTTACTGCGTAGACGTTTCGCCCATCATTGACTCGTGAATTGCCAAGACCCATGATGCATGAGGTAACAATCTCTCACAACGAGTCTTCAGGTCTTTAAGACTCGGGTTTTTTTTAACTTGTAATTCCGATGTATTATTGGGTGGCTTCTCCCGTGTCAGGAATGATATTCAGTTAAAAATATCGTTCATTTCCATTAGATGTATGAATACCACATGACGCTCTAACCCACAGGACCACCAAATCCTACCAGAATCACGCACCTAGCAGAGCTAGGTGTTTTACCGTGATCCGATGATATATGGTGGTGTGGGTGCCTCTGAGCTAATTTCGTTCTCCTCCCCATTTGGTGTACTAGCCTCAACAAGCAGTATCGTGGCTACAATAATATAAAATACTGATTATTGAGGCTAGTACACCAAACGGGGAGAATGAAATTAGCTCAGAGGCACCCACACCACCGTATGTCCTCGGATCACGGTAAAACACCTAGCTCTGCTGGGTGCGTGATTCTTGTAGGATTTGGTGGTCCTGTGGGTTAGAGCGTCATGTGGTTTTCGCTCACCATGAGGCGGGCCAAAAAACATGGGTTCGAATCCTTGGCTAGTCGCAGTGTTGTTACTGATCAATACCACTCGTTCGTGGATACAATAATATATATTTATATATATCGTGCCGAATAGGTAAAACTTGCGATTTTGGCTTAAATAGCAACGATCTTCTTACCGAATAAGGCAAGCGAAAATTTGTGTATGCAATAATTTCGCAAAAATCATTCTGAACCTAACGAAAAAAAAATATTTCATTGTGTTCGTTTATTATTAAATTATTGTAAACTTATCCAAAATATATTTAATTGGATTAGGCTAAATTAAATTGCGCTTGTTATAATAAGGTTAGGTAAGTTTTCTAAGGCCTTTTGGTGCAAAATTATTAATTTTTACATTAACATAAATGAAAAAAATATTTTTAAACGTATAAGAGAAAATTTTAGAAAGGACTTAATTCTAAATGAGTTCTTGCTAATGGACCAGTTTATTGTCCAGGAACAATTTTAGGGGAAACTATGTCAAAGTCTTGATGTTGTTACAATGTTACAGGCTTTGTAGGATCCGTCGATAACCTCTGCGTACTTAACTTATCACAAGAAACTGGATTGAACTGCCAGGAATCCGTTCAGGAGAACTCAGCCCCATCGACCTTGTCATGGAGCATGGCCACCACCAGGAGCATGGCTTTATAGTGTGCCTGGCCACCACCAGGAGCATGACTTTATAGTGTGCCTGGCCACCACCAGGAGCATGGCTTTATAGTGTGCCTGGCCACCACCAGGAGCATGGCTTTATAGTGTGCCTGGCCATCACCAGGAGCATGACTTTATAGTGTGCCTGGCCACCACCAGGAGCATGGCTTTATAGTGTGCCTGGCCACCACCAGGAGCATGACTTTATAGTGTGCCTGGCCACCACCAGGAGCATGACTTTATAGTGTGCCTGGCCACCACCAGGAGCATGGCTTTATAGTGTGCCTGGCCACCACCAGGAGCATGGCTTTATAGTGTGCCTGGCCACCACCAGGAGCATGACTTTATAGTGTGCCTGGCCACCACCAGGAGCATGACTTTATAGTGTGCCTGGCCACCACCAGGAGCATGGCTTTATAGTGTGCCTGGCCACCACCAGGAGCATGGCTTTATAGTGTGCCTGGCCACCACCAGGAGCATGGCTTTATAGTGTGCCTGGCCACCACCAGGAGCATGACTTTATAGTGTGCCTGGCCACCACCAGGAGCATGGCTTTATAGTGTGCCTGGCCACCACCAGGAGCATGGCTTTATAGTGTGCCTGGCCACCACCAGGAGGAAACTTATTACCTTAATCTTTTGGGAAGTTTTTTTTGACTTGTGTCATCCCTGTGGGTGGGGGTCCATGGCCAAGGAAGTTGTCTCTTCACCTTCTATTGTTTTCACAGGCGAGAGTGGAGGTCCTACTCGATCTTTACATGGTTCTCGGCCTAAGTGTAGCCTTTGTTGTAGTTCTCCATTCACCTGGGTCTGTGAAGTTTGCCTCCCTCAGTTCCTTCTTCATATAGAAGGTCAGTGATGGTCATGCTGCCTCTGTAGAACATGTGAAAAAACTGCATAATGGACATCATGTAGTCACTGTTAAAACGATTCCTCAGGTTACTGAAGAGACTTATTCTACACCAGCCAACATGGACACTTGCAGAGGACTTGTCTGAGGAGGGTAGTAGCGAGCACGGAAAATTCTAACATTGTTAATGAAATGAAGGATCGGAAGGTCATTCGCAACACGTCATTCGCAAAGCTAATTGAAGGTGTGTCAAAGAAGATTCCATTAGCCTAGCATTCGGTAAAGTAACCTTCCCTCACTACATTTACATTGATACCTCCGTGTCGAGGTTAGTCTTTATGGCTGCTCTCCAGAAATATCGACATGGGCAAAAGATTTGCACTGCTAATCCTCGATGTGGAAAATGCACGAACATGGACCATGAGATTGATGCGTGCACCACGGCCTGGTGGAGGCCAGGACGCTTACCCTTCCTGTGGACTCCCTTCATCAGCAGTTTCTTCTGAGTTACTACAAGCCGCTGCCTGCCCATCAGACTCGTCTCTGTCCATCATGGTACTGAGGTCATGGTCTCCATCATGGTACTGAGGTCATGGTCTCCATCATGGTACTGAGGTCATGGTCTCGGCTACACTGTAAGACAAGCAAAGTGCTGATGGAGTGTACACTGTAAAAGTCTTCGACAAGTGCGACCATGGTGTAACAGCGCACGAAATGTGTGCAGAAGGAGTAAGTAGAAAGGTAGGCAGATGGAGATTTAACTTCTGAACAAACACAGCCCAGAGAGTTGTAGCAGAGTGATATCAGAGGCTGCCACTGTGAGAAAGCTCTCTTCTTCGTTGCTTCACCTCTGTTTTTCTTTCTTATGTCTGACAGAGAGGGATATAAATCATATTCCTGTATCATCCTTTGTTAACACCACCTAACGCCTCCAGCACACCACCAACACACCACCTAACACCACCTAACACCACCTAACACCACCAACACACCACCTAACACCACCAACACACCACCTAACACCACCAACACACCACCTTAAGGCCAGTTTCTTCACATTAACAACTCATTTCATTCGTCAACGGCTTAAGTATCGCTTTCACAAGTTTTTTCCATCAAAATGCTACGGAAAATACATTAATGTCCAGTAAAGTTAATATATTGTGGTACCACCAGCAGCGCTCTCCCTCTCACACAAATCTTAAATGTTTCTTTGAAATCAAATCTTCTGACAAATTTGATTAACTTTTCTCTTTGTAAAGACACTTTTTTATTTGCAATTAACGGCGGTTTAAGGTTGTGGACGCTGGTGTAGAGTGGACGCTGGTGTAGAGTGGACGCTGATGTAGAGTGGACGCTGGTGTAGAGTGGACGCTGGTGTAGAGTGGACGCTGGTGTAGAGTGGACGCTGGTGTAGAGTGGACGCTGGTGTAGAGTGGACGCTGGTGTAGAGTGGACGCTGGTGTAGAGTGGACGCTGATGTAGAGTGGACGCTGGTGTAGAGTGGACGCTGATGTAGAGTGGACGCTGGTGTAGAGTGGACGCTGATGTAGAGTGGACGCTGGTGTAGAGTGGACGCTGGTGTAGAGTGGACGCTGGTGTAGAGTGGACGCTGGTGTAGAGTGGACGCTGGTGTAGAGTGGACGCTGCTTGCAAGATCATCTGTAGAGTGTTAATTGTTTCTAGGTACTACCGTGGGAGTGTATTGTGGAGTAGCACCTACTGTGTAGCAGCACCTACTGTGAAGTAGCACCTACTGTGAAGTAGCACTTACTGTGTAGCAGCACCTACTGTGAAGTAGCACCTACTGTGAAGTAGCACCTACTGTGAAGTAGCACCTACTGTGTAGCAGCACCTACTGTGAAGTAGCACCTACTGTGAAGTAGCACTTACTGTGTAGCAGCACCTACTGTGAAGTAGCACCTACTGTGAAGTAGCACCTACTGTGAAGTAGCACCTACTGTGAAGTAGCACCTACTGTGAAGTAGCACTTACTGTGAAGTAGCACCTACTGTGAAGTAGCACCTACTGTGAAGTAGCACCTACTGTGTAGCAGCACCTACTGTGAAGTAGCACCTACTGTGTAGCAGCACCTACTGTGAAGTAGCACCTACTGTGAAGTAGCACTTACTGTGAAGTAGCACCTATTGTGTAGCAGCACTTACTGTGAAGTAGCATCTACTGTGTAGCAGCACCTACTGTATAGTAAGCAGCACCTACTGTGAAGTAAGTAGCACCTACTGTGAAGGCCTTTACATGCGTGTTCAGTTTTGCACACACTTGTTCACTTACATTTCCTGAACACTGAAGAATGTAGAGCTTCGTAATAAACCTGATTGCAATACGAAGGGGAAGAGAGAGAGAGAGAGAGAGAGAGAGAGAGAGAGAGAGAGAGAGAGAGAGAGAGAGAGAGAGAGAGAGAGAGAGAGAGTAAGCAATAAAGGAGAGGAGTGAGGTAAGATAGAAGAAGAGCTTACCAGGGACCGCAAGCTTCCCTAGAGAGCTTCAATGCAATATGTGACGATGTATATTTGAACAGAGTTTCAAAGGAGCTCACTGGAGTAAGCCACTTTTGATGTTTAAAATGGGATTACATGTGGGAGGCAGCATGGCTGTGAGAGCCGCCTTCATGCATAAACTACGGGTAATTACCTAACACCCAAGGAAGAGCCTAGAGCCTGACTCTCAGCTCTCTCTACCCCCCTCTCCAACTCCTTTCTCCTTTCCTCCCTCACCCCTCCCATTTACTTCCCTCCATCAGGCTGCTGGCTCTAGTCCACGGGTAAACAACCGGCACACACACATACACACACACACACACACAACAAAAAAAAAAAAAAAAAAAAAAAAAAAGGAAATTTTAAAAGCTGGAAGGAACTTTATTCCTTATTTTTTCTTTAAATTTTTCGTTTATATTTCGTTCACAACACGACGGCTCAGCCGATCGGCTTCAAATTTTCCAACGCTGGTGCACGGTAACTAGGACCAGATTATAACAACAACTGGCATGTTCACGTGAGCTGTGACGAGAGTTGTTGAACTCATTCCCGGCAGCCTGCAATGACTATGATACCTTGCAAAATCCTCGGCGGTGGAGCTTTAAACCTTCACAAAAGTTACCTTCTTGACTCGACAACGGTGCAGAGCTGAAATTCCAGCTGTCTACTACAGTGCCAAAAATTTGATTCCCTTTCAGTCACATTAAATAGAGTGTGGGGGGGGGGGCAAATTTGTCAGTGTTCTGAATTAGTTTATAATTCTTGGAATCCATGGGACAACTGGAGAACGACTCTTCCGATCGGCTTCAAACTATGAACACTGATGCATCCCGTAAGGAGGACGACAGCCTGTAGAATGTTGAGAAACAAATTTGAGATTTTAATATAATTGTTAAATTTGGAATGCCTTTTCCGATAGACTTCAAACTTTCAGTGTTGATAGGCTTTATTATAAGAAAGCTTGACTTTCATTTTGAGTTATTTGAATTTTAAATTGCCAAATTTGATTAAATTAACTGGTCTCCGTGTAATGAGTAGGAAATGCCTCAACAGGTCGCATTCAAACTCCCAGTATAATGCCACACACCCTCACCACACAGTACACTATCATCACACACCCTCACCACACAGTACACTATCATCACACACCCTCACCACACAGTACACTATCATCACACACCCTCACCACACAGTACACTATCATCACACACCCTCACCACACAGTACACACTATCATACATCTCACACACCCTCACCACACAGTACACTATCATCACACACCCTCACCACACAGTACACTATCATCACACACCCTCACCACACAGTACACTATCATCACACACCCTCACCACACAGTTCAGACTGCCTCGTCAGGGTCCACCACAACTATGTTAAAGAAAATTTATTTGATCACATAAACAAGATGAAAGTAGATGATTAGTGGCAAGTGACGGTAAGTATAGTGGTGAATTCACCCAGAGCACGTTTCTTGAAGACGTTTCGCCTCTGACATATTGACATCTCTGTGAGATGTTGGAGTCTTCTGTAGAGTGTGGTTCACTGACTACATCTGACCACACTGACCAGGACTGACCACACTCAGGATGAGCATCGACTGACCCCTAGGACTGACCCACACTACCAGGACTGACCCCAAACTACCAGGACTGACCCCACACTACCAGGACTGACCCCACACTACCAGGACTGACCCCACACTACCAGGACTGACCCCACACTACCAGGACTGACCCCACACTACCAGGACTGACCCCACACTACCAGGACTGACCCCACACTACCAGGACTGACCCACACTACCAGGACTGACCCCACACTACCAGGACTGACCCACACTACCAGGACTGACCCCACACTACCAGGACTGACCCCACACTACCAGGACTGACCCCACACTACCAGGACTGACCCCACACTACCAGGACTGAGCCCACACTACCAGGACTGACCCACACTACCAGGACTGACCCACACTACCAGGACTGACCCCAAACTACCAGGACTGACCCCACACTACCAGGACTGACCCCACACTACCAGGACTGACCCCACACTACCAGGACTGACCCCACACTACCAGGACTGACCCCAAACTACCAGGACTGACCCCACACTACCAGGACTGACCCCACACTACCAGGACTGGAACAATGCACCAGAAACCCCCGCACTTACAGGGAACAATATGACCATCAAAACCTCAGTGTTTCCCCTTGAAAACAACTCTTAATTAGTCATCCCTGAAGTGGGACCTGTAAGTGGTCGCCCCGAATGTTGTTATTTTCTCTCTCTCTTCGCTCCTCCAAGTTTTCGTTTTTTTTCACTTCGCTCGTAGCGCGACAAGGCCTCGTCCGATCGGGTTGAAATTTTCAGTGCTGGTGAACGGTGACCAGGCCGAGGTCCTTGGAAGGTTTGACACGGACTCGTGTACCGTGTTCTAAGTTTGACACGGACTCCTGTCCCGTGTTCTAAGTTTGACACGGACTCCTGTCCCGTGTTCTAAGTTTGACACGGACTCCTGTCCCGTGTTCTAAGTTTGACACGGACTCCTGTCCCGTGTTCTAAGTTTGACACGGACTCCTGTCCCGTGTCCCTAAAATCCCGAAATGGTTCTGATAAGTACCACAACAACCGATGGCGGAGCGTCAGACGTTCTGAAAAGTTGTCTCCTGATTCGGTGCAAGTGGAGAGTGAAATTCAGGTGTGTAGGAACACATCTGCCAATATTGTGCGTAAAACAGTGTGAGATTTTGATTCTGGTTTAATCACGATAAGCGTATTTGAGTCAGCCTTTTCTGCATGGCTTCGGTACAGTCTGATGGCTGATGCATCTTTTCACGGCCTGGATAGTACTCAATCAATTTTATTGTGCGTGAACAAACATATTAGCGAACTAATGTTTCTGTTATGAAACTTGCAGTAGTTGTAACCTGTGGTATACCTGGATAATGACTCTTATGATCGGCTTCAAATTTTCAGACCTAGTATGTTCTCTTGGTGTGTTGTCCAGGACAACATACCAGGTCCTGGTATGTTGTCCTGGTGTTGTCCTGTATGTTGTCCTGTAGTGTCGTCCTGGTATGTTGTCCTGGAGTGTCGTCCTGGTATGTTGTCCTGGAGTGTCGTCCTGGTATGTTGTCCTGGAGTGTCGTCCCGGTATGTTGTCCTGGAGTGTCGTCCTGGTATGTTGTCCTGGAGTGTCATCCTGGTATGTTTTCCTTGTGTGTTGTCCTGGTGTGTTGTCTTTGTGTGTTGTCCTGGTGTGTTGTCCTGTTGCGTTGTCCTGGTGTGTTGCCCTTGTGTGTCGTCCTGGAGTGTTGTCCTGGAGTGTCATCCTGGAGTGTTGTCCTGGTGTGTCGTCCTGGAGTGTTGTCCTGGAGTGTTATTCTGGAGTGTTGTCCTGGTGTGTCGTCCTGGAGTGTTGTCCTGGAGTGTCATCCTGAAGTGTTGTCCTGGTGTGTCGTCCTGGAGTGTTGTCCTGGAGTGTTATTCTGGAGTGTTGTCCTGGTGTGTCGTCCTGGAGTGTTGTCCTGGAGTGTTATCCTGGTGTGTCGTCCTTGAGTGTTGTCCTGGTGTGTCGTCCTGGAATGTTGTCCTGGAGTGTTGTCCTGGCGTGTTGTCCTGGAGTGTTGTCCTGGAGTGCTGTCCTGGAGTGTTGTAATGGTGTGTCGTCCTGGAGTGTTGTCCTGGAGTGTTGTCCTGGAGTGTTGTCCTGGAGTGCTGTCCTGGAGTGTTGTAATGGTGTTTCGTCCTGGAGTGTTGTCCTGGAGTGTTGTCCTGGAGTGCTGTCCTGGAGTGTTGTAATGGTGTGTCGTCCTTGAGTGTTGTCCTGGTGTGTCGTCCTGGAATGTTGTCCTGGAGTGTTGTCCTGGAGTGCTGTCCTGGAGTGGTCCTGGAGTGTCGTCCTGGAATGTTGTCCTGGAGTGTTGTCCTGGAGTGTTGTCCTGGAGTGTTGTCCTGGTGTGTCGTCCTAGAGTGTTGTCCTGGAGAGTTGTCCTGGAGTGCTGTCCTGGAATGTTGTCCTGGAGTTCTGTCCTGGAGTGTTGTCCTGGTGTGTCGTCCTGGAGTGTTGTCCTGGTGTGTCGTCCTGGAGTGTTTTTCTGGAGTGTTGTCCTGGAGTGCTGTCCTGGAGTGTTGTCCTGGAGTGTTGTCCTGGAGTGTTGTCCTGGAGTGTTGTCCTGGTGTGTCGTCCTAGTAGTGAACAGGGCAAGATCCAGCATCAGCGAGGTCAAAAGCTCAGTGCCCCAAGGCACTGTCCTGGCACCTCTGTTGTTTCTCATCCTCATAGCAGACATAGATAAAAACACCCAGCACACTTTTGTATCATCATTTGCAGATGACACTAAAATAAGCATGAAAGTCACTACGGTAGAGGACACTGAAAAATTGCAGGAGGACATAAGCAGAGTCTTCCAGTGGGCAGTGGAGAACAACATGACGTTCAATGGTGATAAGTTTCAGCTGCTTAGGTATGGAAAGAATGAAGAACTCAAAAGGAACACTATATACAAAACGCAAGAGGGTCACCACATAGAACGAAAGGAACACGTTAAGGACTTCGGAATAATTATGTCTGCTGATCTGTCTTTTAAAGGCCATAACAAGACAAAGATCACAACAGCCAGGAAGATGACGGGGTGGGTATTGAGAACTTTCAAAACAAGTGAAATAATGCCGATGGTGACACTATTCAAATCGCTAGTGCTCCCTCACTTAGAATATTGCTCAGTGCTGACGGCCCCGTTCAGGGCAGGAGAAATATCAGAGCTGGAACAAATTCAGAGATCGTTTACGGCTCACATAGAGCCATTGAAACATCTAAATTATTGGGAACGCCTTCAAGTCTTGAACATGTACTCATTGGAGCGGAGGAGAGAGAGATACATGATAATATATACCTGGAAAGTACTTGAGGGCCTGGTCCCAAATCTGCACACTGCCATAACAACATACTGGAGTGAGAGATATGGGAGAAAGTGTAAAATAAACCCAGTGAGGAGCAGGGCTGCGGTGGTTACAATACGGGAGCACTGTATTAACATCCCGGGTCCCAGACTATTCAACATCTTACCAGAAGATATCCGAAACACGGCTGGAACCAGTGTAGAAGCCTTCAAGAGGAAACTGGACAAGTATCTTCACCGGGTGCCAGATCAACCAGGCTGTGATGGATATGTGGGGCAGGGGGCCTCCCGCAGCAACAGCCTGGTTGACCAGGCAAGCACCAGACGAGCCTGGCCCATGGCCGGGCTCAGATAGTAGATAAACTCTCGAAACTCTTCAAAGGTATATCAAAGGTGGTGTGTCATCTTGGTGTGTTGTCCTGGAGTGTTGTCCTGGAGTGTTGTCCTGGAGTGTTGTCCTGGAGTGTTGTCCTGGAGTGTTGTCCTGGAATGTCGTCCTGGAGTGTAGTCCTGGAGTGTTGTCCTGGAGTGTTGTCCTGGAGTGTTGTCCTGGAGTGTTGTCCTGGAGTGTTGTCCTGGAGTGTTGTCCTGGAGTGTTGTCCTAGAGTGTTGTCCTGGAGTGTTGTCCTGGAGTGTTGTCCTGGAGTGTTGTCCTGGAGTGTTGCCCTGGAGTGTTGCCCTGGAGTGTTGTCCTGGAGTGTTGTCCTGGAGTGTTGTCCTGGAGTGTTGTCCTGGAGTGTCGTCCTGGAGCGTTGTCCTGGAGTGTTGTCCTGGAGTGTTGTCCTGGAGTGTTGTCCTGGAGTGTCGTCCTGGAGTGTCGTCCTGGAGTGTTGTCCTGGAGTGTTGTCCTAGAGTGTTGTCCTGGAGTGTTGTCCTGGAGTGTTGTCCTGGAGTGTTGTCCTGGAGTGTCGTCCTGGAGTGTCGTCCTGGAGTGTTGTCCTGGAGTGTTGTCCTGGAGTGTTGTCCTGGAGTGTCGTCCTGGAGTGTTGTCCTGGAGTGTTGTCCTGAAAGTTCGGCTCCACATGTCACAATTTTTTCCATTTGCTTGTTAAACTTCGATATTAATTTGCTTCGTTAACTCGTAATGTCTCGTCTCATCGGCTACCAAATATTCAGACTGATATATTTCATAATAACGAAGACGACCTGAAACTTTACAATTGAAATTTATGGAAAAAGTATGCAAAATTTTATGATTTTCTTTTAGGAAGCTTACTCATAGGTGTATTTTATCTAAAAAAAATAGTTTTTCAGAAAATCCTTGAAAAACTATTTTGAAATATTAATGAAATTTAGATAGTTGGTTGAGAGCCGAGAGGTTGATAAATTAGAGCCATGTGCAACACTTAGGTGTCTTTATTGTCGCCCACACAGTGGCTTCATCAGTCCAATGCGAGGAAGAACACTGGAGATCAGAAGGAGTTTGAGGTAATCAGTCCCTCAGTCTGAAGTCGATGTTCGTTGAACCAGATTCAGGGACTGATTACCTCAAACTACTTCTGATCTTCACTCTTCTTCTTGGTACAGGACTGATGAAGACACTGTAAGTGTTGTACATGTGACTAATTTACCTTTAGTAAAACTGTTAAAAAACAAAATTGGAATTATTGGACTCAGAATAATTACCGAAGAATGCCTTCTCCTATAGACTTCAAACTTTTTATTGATAGGCGTTATTAAAAGAAAATTTGATTTTCACTTCGAGTAATGCAAATTTTAGGTGGCCAATTTTTATTAACTGAATTGTTTTTCACGTAATGACTAGAGAATGCCTCTTCAGATCGGCTTCAAACTGTCCAGCACTTGCGTATCTTAATCAGAAGTATTATTTAATTGAGTCAGGCCTTTCTACCTGCATATTATACTGATTTTTTATGAAATTGGCCTTCCACCCCCCCAAAAAAAAAAACATACAAAATCTATTTTTTTTCTTAGAGGATTGTAAAGAATTTTAAATTTAAATGCGAGAAAAAAGGAAATTAAAAATTATTGAAAACTCGCATTTTCAGAGCGTTTTTTTAATTGGGAGTTTAGTGACGCCTTAAATACTACGCGACGCGACGCCAGAGCCACTACGCGACGCGACGCCAGAGCCACTACACTGTAAGCTGCAGTGATCTACCCCAGGGAGGTGCCTTGATGCTGGCGAGGGTTCTTGTGCCTTGATGCTGGCGAGGGTTCTTGTGCCTTGATGCTGGCGAGAGTTCTTGTGCCTTGATGCTGGCGAGGGTTCTTGTGCCTTGATGCTGGCGAGGGTTCTTGTGCCTTGATGCTGGCGAGGGTTCTTGTGCCTTGATTCTGGCGAGGGTTTTTGTGCCTTGATGCTGGCGAGGGTTCTTGTGCCTTGATGCTGGCGAGGGTTCTTGTGCCTTGATGCTGGCGAGGGTTCTTGTGCCTTGATGCTGGCGAGGGTTATTGTGCCTTGATGCTGGCGAGGGTTATTGTGCCTTGATGCTGGCGAGGGTTCTTGTGCCTTGATGCTGGCGAGGGTTATTGTGCCTTGATGCTGGCGAGGGTTCTTGTGCCTTGATGCTGGCGAGGGTTCTTGTGCCTTGATGCTGGCGAGGGTTCTTGTGCCTTGATGCTGGCGAGGGTTCTTGTGCCTTGATGCTGGCGAGGGTTCTTGTGCCTTGATGCTCGCGAGGGTTCTTGTGCCTTGATGCTGGCGAGGGTTCTTGTGCCTTGATGCTGGCGAGGGTTCTTGTGCCTTGATTCTGGCGAGGGTTTTGTGCCTTGATGCTGGCGAGGGTTCTTGTGCCTTGATGCTGGCGAGGGTTCTTGTGCCTTGATGCTGGCGAGGGTTCTTGTGCCTTGATGCTGGCGAGGGTTTTGTGCCTTGATGCTGGCGAGGGTTCTTGTGCCTTGATGCTGGCGAGGGTTCTTGTGCCTTGATGCTGGCGAGGGTTCTTGTGCCTTGATTTTGGCGAGGGTTCTTGTGCCTTGATGCTGGCGAGGGTTCTTGTGCCTTGATGCTGGCGAGGGTTATTGTGCCTTGATGCTGGCGAGGGTTATTGTGCCTTGATGCTGGCGAGGGTTCTTGTGCCTTGATGCTAGCGAGGGTTCTTGTGCCTTGATGCTGGCGAGGGTTATTGTGCCTTGATGCTGGCGAGGGTTCTTGTGCCTTGATGCTGGCGAGGGTTCTTGTGCCTTGATGCTGGCGAGGGTTCTTGTGCCTTGATGCTGGCGAGGGTTATTGTGCCTTGATGCTGGTGAGGGTTCTTGTGCCTTGATGCTGGCGAGGGTTCTTGTGCCTTGATGCTGGCGAGGGTTATTGTGCCTTGATGCCGGCGAGGGTTCTTGTGCCTTGATGCTGGCGAGGGTTATTGTGCCTTGATGCTGGTGAGGGTTCTTGTGCCTTGATGCTGGCGAGGGTTCTTGTGCCTTGATGCTGGCGAGGGTTATTGTGCCTTGATGCCGGCGAGGGTTCTTGTGCCTTGATGCTGGCGAGGGTTATTGTGCCTTGATGCTGGTGAGGGGCTCTTGTGCCTTGATGCTGGCGAGGGTTCTTGTGCCTTGATGCTGGCGAGGGTTATTGTGCCTTGATGCTGGTGAGGGGCTCTTGTGCCTTGATGCTGGCGAGGGTTCTTGTGCCTTGATGCTGGCGAGGGTTCTTGTGCCTTGATGCTGGCGAGGGTTCTTGTGCCTTGATGCTGGCGAAGGTTCTTGTGCCTTGATGCTGGCGAGGGTTCTTGTGCCTTGATTTTGGCGAGGGTTCTTGTGCCTTGATGAGAGGCTCTTAATCTAGGGAGTTGTATCTGTGTTCTGCTTCACTTGGAGTTAGGTTTTGTAAAGTGTAATGTGACAAACACAACAAAAGGCACAATACCGTGACTGGAACAATACATAAATAACCCTCACATAGGAGAGAGAATCTTACCACGACGTTTCGCTCTGAGTTGAATCATTGACTAGTCACACTAACACACGAAGGTGAGGAAGACAGTATGTAATGTATAGGAAATAAATTAAGAATGTCTCTTCTGATCAAAAATATGTCACATTCAATTACCTTCATCACTGATAACTTGATAATGCAACTTCCGAGCGCCTTCAACCTGAATGTCCTGGTGTATTTTAGAATGTTGGTCTCTTTGAGATAAAAACAGAATGCCTCGTCATTTTGGCTTCAAAACTGGTGTTTCTTACTAGAAGGTTTGAATCCCGTCTAGGATTCAAACCTGGGCTATATAGGTCTTAATTTGAATATTAGTTTCCATGTGATGACTTGAGAAGACCTCTTCTGATTCCCTTCAAATCTCCAACGCTAACATTTTAGTGCATAAGGAGCTTATGTTGCACTCTGCACTATTCCAGTCGCGTGTACTGAGGCACAATGGGGACTGGGGTTATGCAATACGGGGATACCTTTCTCGAATCTGGTTTCAGTTCATTTTTTTTTTTTTTTTTTTTTTTTGCTAAAGCCTAAAGACGAGGCTGTTGATATCCTATTCAACGAGGAACCATCAGTGTTGACTCCCCTGCGGCGCCTTCTTCACGGAGAGTCTGGAAGAACACAGCCTGTAAGATCCCCTGCATCCATTATTCACACTTGGTAGTGAACAACAAGGTACACACAACACCTGCCTGTCTGCATGTCTGCTTGACTGTCAGCCTGACAGTCTGCCAACCTGCCTGTCACTCTGCCTGCCTGCTGGGGTTTAGTGGAGTTTAGCTATCAGGTGGAAATTTGATTGACAGGTGGACGAGATAGCTGAAGAAGGCAGAGGCAAACTGCAGGGGCAGATTGAAGGGGCAGGGGCAAGCTGCAGGGGCAGATTGAAGGGGCAGGGGCAAACTGCAGGGGCAGATTGAAAGGGCATGAGCAGGAAATAGAGTAGAGGCAGGAGGAAGAGGGAAACGAGAGAATAGAGAAGTGTTAGAGAAAAATTGTGAAGGAGAGAAGATGAAGAGAGGGTGAAATGGATGAGAGGAGGAAGAGAGAGTGAATTGAGTGGGAGGAGGAAGAGAGGGTGAATTGAGTGGGAGGAGGAAGAGAGGGTGAATTGAGTGGGAGGAGGAAGCAGCAACGGAAAGGTAAAGGAAGAGGGAGGGAGGAGGAGGCAGTGTTGAGAGGGCAGCGGAAACAAGAGGAAATAGTGGGAAATAGAAGAGAGTGGTTGGAAGGGGAGAGAGAGAAAGGTGGTCGTGCCATAACGAGTCAGCTTAACAGTTTGGTTTCTGACACTGTAATCTTTAAACAAGGCTGACACCTGCTGACACTAGCTGACACCAGCTGACACCTGCTGACACTAGCTGACACCAGCTGACACCTGCTGACACTAGCTGACACCAGCTGACACCTGCTGACACTAGCTGACACCAGCTGACACCTGCTGACACTAGCTGACACCAGTTGACACCTGCTGACATCAGCTGACACCAGCTGACACCTGCTGATACTTCATTGATGGGCTTAAGTATAAGTGTCAACATACAGTAAAGTGTAGAGTGTGTTTACCTGTAACTTACTTCTACTTGTTTCCGGGGTCAGCGCCCCCGCGGCCCTGTCCCGGATCAGACCTGGGTACTAGCCTGATCGATCAGGCTGTTAGTGTCCGCCGCCCACAGGCCGGCTGATCAGAAGCTATTTTGAGAAATGGGTCGCGTTTCCTCTTAAAGACAGCTAGAAGTTTGTTAGTGTTCCCCTAAATGTATGAAGGGAGGGTGATGAAGAGTCGTGGTTCCTTTACACTTATTGACTTCTCTCTCAGTGTACTCATCACCTTTTTTTTTTAAGTCTATATATTGACTCCAGTGTCCAGGCTCCTTCTCCATAGAATATTTATGGCATGTGATAACGGCTTCTTGCAATTCTTGATAAATATGGAGTTCTACGAGTGTGGGCCTGGAACAGAGTGCATTAGCATGCGTTCAATGGCTTCTTCGAAGTCAAGTGGGAATCAGAGTTATATTAAAGAATAACTAATAAAGAACTTATTTGGGTTGTCATTCTTTAAGTTGGTTAATGGCTGACCGAACATTGAATTGTATTGGGATTTGAGTATTTTACTCATCCTTTATTGTCGTCAGTGTATGTTCCATCGCCTTTAATCGAAGGTCAGATACCAGATGTTGGTTGCCTTTGCGTAGAAGTATTCTGAATTTCTCTCTGTTTCATTTATTCCTTTTTTCCTTTGTCTCTCTCTCTCTCTCTCTCTCTCTCTCTCTCTCTCTCTCTCTCTCTCTCTCTCTCTCTCTCTCTCTCTCTCTCTCTCTCTCTCTCTCTCTCTCTCTCTCTCTCTCTCTCTCTCTCTCTGACTCTGCGTGACTCAACACATTCAACCTGAGCTCAACACTTTCTCCATTTCTCTAGCCAGTCTTACCTTTCAGTCTTCAGAGTCCTTTGAGGACCTTTGAGGACCTTTGAGGACCTTTGAGGACCTCTGTCATCCATCGTCTTCGCCTCTGTTTTCCCCACCTGCTCAGCCACCTCCATAATGTCTGGAGCGTCCTTCAAGTCTCACTGAGTTCATCCTTCCAAACACTTGTTCAGGTCATTGTTTATCATACTGTGATCTATTAGCTCCCAGTTGATTGTTATAGATACCCAGGGTCGGATATACTATAAAACTAGTGAACCTTAAAAGCTTTCAGGGCCCCTGATCCCGGAGGGGCCCCGGAAGACACTTTAGTCCACATTGCTTAAAGGTTTTGGGTCTACTGTATGAGAAGAGGTTACGAAGGGGCCCCCATAAGAAGTACAAGCTTCAGGGCCCCAAAAATGTAGGTCCGCCACTGTATACACCCTCAAGGTCTTGATGTGCATCACTGGGTAAGCTAGTTACTAAGTTTATTGAGGCACAGGTACACATAATTACAATTATCATACATAGTAACATATGTGTAAATTACGTAGGATATGCAGGTCTGAACTTCAGATAGTTTGTGGTCTAAGTTTACTGTCTTACACACGACTCCGCTCCTCACCACATCCTCATATTTGCTACAACAGAACGTTCAGTAATGAGGTTTGTTTAAACAATTGACTTGCATTCTTCTTTTTCATCTTCTTCTTCTTCTTCTTCTTCTTCTTCTTCTTCTTCTTCTTCTTCTTCTTCTTCTTCTTCTTCTTCTTCTTCTTCTTCTTCTTCTTCTTTTCTTCTATTTTTTAGTTACTTGATAAACTTAAATTAAAATAGCTATCAGTCATTTATAATAAACAACCAAAAGTCAAAGTAAAAACAGCTATCAGTCACTTTAACAGCTATCAGTCACTTTAACAGCTATCAGTCACTTTAACAGCTATCACTAAATTTAACAGCTATCAGTCACTTTAACAGCTATCAGACACTTTAACAGCTATCACTAAATTTAACAGCTATCAGTCACTTTAACATCTATCAGTCACTTTAACAGCTATCAGTCACTTTAACAGCTATCAGTCACTTTAACAGCTATCACTCACTTTAACAGCTATAACTCACTTTAACAGCTATCACTCACTTTAACAGCTATCAGTCACTTTAACAGCTGTCACTCACTTTAACAGCTATCAGTCACTTTAACAGCTATCACTCACTTTAACAGCTATAACTCACTTTAATAGCTATCACTAAATTTAACAGCTATCAGTCACTTTAACAGCTATCAGTCACTTTAACAGCTATCAGTCACTTTAACAGCTATCAGACACTTTAACAGCTATCACTAAATTTAACAGCTATCAGTCACTTTAACAGCTATCAGTCCCTTTAACAGCTATAACTCACTTTAACAGCTATCACTCACTTTAACAGCTATCAGTCACTTTAACAGCTATCACTCACTTTAACAGCTATCAGTCACTTTAACAGCTATCAGTCACTTTAACAGCTATCAGTCACTTTAACATCTATCAGTCTCTCATACATCTATCGGTCATTCATACGTCTATCAGTCACTGAAAATTAATATGGGAATGAACTTTAATTTATCATTATTATTATTACTATTTCATGAGTGAGTGAGAGTAAAAGAGAGGGAGTGAGAGAGAGAAAATAAGATAGTAGTAATTATCTGTGAGGTAGATATTACCTTACATAATTAGTCGCTTGTGTTGAAGATGAGGCAGTAAGTGGCACCAGGCACTGTCTACACTGCTGGTGCTCCACTACACTGAGTGGCACCAGGCACTGTCTACACTGCTGGTGCTCCACTACACTGAGTGGCGCCAGGCACTGTCTACACTGCTGGTGCTCCACTACACTGAGTGGCACCAGGCACTGTCTACACTGCTGGTGCTCCACTACACTGAGTGACACCAGGTACTGTCTACACTGCTGGTGCTCCACTACACTGAGTGGCACCAGGCACTGTCTACACTGCTGGTGCTCCACTACACTGAGTGGCACCAGGCACTGTATACACTGCTGGTGCTCCACTACATTGAATGGCACCAGGCATTGTCTACACTGCTGGTGCTCCACTACACTGAGTGGCACCAGGCACTGTCTACACTGCTGGTGCTCCACTACACTGAGTGGCATCAGACACTGTCTACACTGCTGGTGCTCCACTACACTGAGTGGCACCAGGCACTGTCTACACTGCTGGTGCTCACT